>CAJPVJ010000604.1:0-22360 GCA_905397405.1 Oppiella nova
AATAAATAAATTATAGTCTGAGTTGACTGTGAAGTGACTGAATGTTATGAGAGTATGCGAGGAGTTTATATAATAGCATCAAATCCTGAAACTAATCAATTAGTTGATCGATAAGTGGTAAGACTTTAACAAACAATTTGCGATAATTACCCTTAAAAGGGTACTAAAAAGGTTTTTATCATAAACCACTCTTACCTTGAATTTAAAGACAATTCAGTTGTACTAACTATTATCAGAGTTTTTTTATAAACAAACTTTGGATTATGTTGTATTGAATTGCATTAATAATTGTAATTGAAAAATATATGTCTCATTAAATTTTTTCAAAAGGTATTATTTTCACATATATTTTAGCGATTAGATACCAATTTCTCGGTATTCAATCATTAAATAGAAAATAATTGCTACCTGGTAAACTTTATAAAACAAAAAATTAGCTGTAAAATTGTTATCAATTATAAGATATTACAAATTAAAAGCTATTTTTAATCCCAAAACATGTCATTTACTATAATCTTACGGATAGAGATGTATTATATTAATAGTGCAATTAGTTTAAATTGTGTATTGTACACTGATCATATCATATTACTGTTAGCTAATCATTAAGTGTTTTTATAACTCTTTAAGCACATACCAGGATCACTTGGCTACTTGACAATTAAATAACCCAGACAATAAGGCAGGGATCACCCATACTCAATCTGATATAATTATACAGTATCTCATATACGGATGTATTGGGAAAGTATCCTTGTATATTTAATTCAGTGTTTCTATTAAGGATTAATTATAACTAACGTTACAACAAGTTATGAGATTTTGAAATAATTGTTTGTTTTATTAGACTAAAGTTTCCACAGAATTTGTTACACAAACATGAATTTTAACTTATTTTATCAGGCTTACATTAGTAATAAGTGTGGATTAATCTATTAGGAAATCTCTATTTATTTGTTTAATATTTGTTGCAAAATAAAATTGTTTTCATGAAACACAGATATGTTATAAATTGTTATTTAAAATTAAATAATAAATTAGCAATTTAATATGTTAACAATTATAAATAAATATTTTTATTTTACTAATAATTCGTAATGTATAAAATAATTTAGCAATCATAAATAAATTGTATTTATTATAAATAGTTTTAAAAATTATAGTACAGTGAATGTTATCTAGCTAGTGTAAAAAATAGAGATACAGTACATAAAATTTTCCAGGATAATTGTATACATAATTATTTTAATTTGACTAGTTGTTTACTCAAATAAGTATAGTACTAAAACCTGATAAATAATTTTACAATAATTAAAAATACAAATATTAAATAATTTATTAATGCTTATTTTAAAAGTTTTATTGGAAATATGAATTAATAATATTCATTGGAAATTATAAAACATGCTTGATTGTATTAGATTATACTATAAAAGTGATAATAAAATTGAAAATAATATTAAAATCCCAACCTAATTACTTTACTGTAATAAGTTTTTATTAAAGTTATGGCAAAAGTCTTGCAAATGAGAAAAATAATTAAATTTTTACTTTTGAGTCATTTATTGGTAAGATTTAAAAAAATTACAATAAATTAGACACACTACTATCGCTATTGTCTACACAATAATTATTTATCGGGTATATCACCATGCATTTAATGTACTGTATATACAGTAGCTAAAATTATACAGAAGTTATAGAAACTATTTGTAAATAAATAAATTATACAGGAATTGAACTATATTTATTTGTTTCATTGATTAATAATCAGTGATTGAATAATGAGAAAACAAGTGATACAGAAAACTGCATACAATGTTAAGCACTGTATTAATATTGTATTGCAAATTGAAGTTCAATAAAACTGTACGCAAAGTCTCGCTCGCGTAACAAAACGCGTGCATTTGAATAGCATTTGAAAAAGTGTTGCAAAAAAAGTTTTCTAACGTTTACTGTTAATCCCAGATTTGATTATACGTTACGCTTATCCACTGATCGTAATCTTATTAACGGATTAAAACTGTTCATCTCATATCCATTACCACTGATAAACACCTTTTCATACCTCACTCTAGTGTTCAAACTTTTCAAGTAATAGTTTTTGTCGTTGTATTGAAACTTTCAATTTGTTTCATACCTGAGTAAACTGCTCTGGAGCTCCAGCGGTTACCTACTCAGGTAACTATTCTCAACACTGCTGTCCTCAGACAGACACTCCAGTGGTGGCCTACTGTGACATCACCAACTGTTACTCACGACACCACGTGTCGCACAGACAGTGCTGTTCAACAAAACTATTGATTTGAGCTCTGATTTTGAAGACGACGCCACCACTGATATGTGAGGTCACCACCGGATGACACTGTAGTGGTTGACAATGAGTGGACACCACGTGTCGCACAGACAGTGCTGTTCAACAAAACTATTGATTTGAGCTCTGATTTTGAAGACGACGCCACCACTGATCCCATCACTGGTGTAGACACTGACAACACCACCACCACAGCCACCACTGATATATCGGTCAATACGATGGCCGCCAGAGATCCGTTGGAAGACATTAAAAGCTCAGTCGATGGGCAACTCATGACTGATGATGAAGACACCGATGAAGACGTCAGCACTGGTTCCCAAAGCCCTGAATTGTCACCTATTCTTACCTCCAGATTAAGAGCTCGTAAGACAGTGTTGGACGACACTATGGAGTCTTCGGGGACCAGCTCTTCGCAATCGACGCCATTAAACTATAGTAACAATCCATTGGATCCATTGAGTCCATTGGACAGCAATTCAAAGCATTCAATGTCTGCGAAGGACACGAGCGGTGCACTCGATCTCAACTTATCATGTCTTCAGCTCAATGATAGCGGCGACAGAGATCTCGGAGCCATCGGTGGTGTCAATGGCGACGATACCGACGATGAATTGCCGCCAATTCGTACCTCCAGAGCCCGCAACACAATACTAGATGACACCATTGAGTCGTTGAATACTAGTTCCTCGCCATTAAGCGATGGTAACAACGAATTGATGTCCGCGAAAGACTCGAGTGATGGACACTATCACGACTTATCTGGTGCTCACATCAACGAAAGCGTCGACAGAGATCTGGTGATAGTCCCCGAAGTGTTGAACTTTGACTCTATTGGATCAGGTGCTGAAGAATCAGATTCTGGACCAGAAATAGAAGAGATTCCCGAACCGAGTGTTAAACCGAAACACAACCCATTGTTTCGGAGGGATATCCCCGACATCTTAGACATGGATGACTTGGACTCCAAGACACGGAAGGCTAACGAACGAGAAGACCGTCGGATTGCGGACCAGAAGCAGAGACTCAAAGAGTTTCGCAATAATCAGAGGTTTTTATCTTAAGTTTTCTTTGTCTTAAGTTTTTAGCCTTTTGTTTAATTCATTGAAAGGTATGTCGAGCTATCGGATGACGAGGACAGGGATGAGGACAATGTGGGCGCCGTTCAGTCGTTGAGCCGTCGTTTGCCACAAGTGGTAGACATCGCCAGCGATAGCGATGCTGAAGAGTCTGCACCACCGGTTAGGTCTACCCCTACGACTAGTTTCGAGGACTTTGAAGTAAACTTCGATACGTATGGCGTCCACACAGACGACGCGTATAATATAAAGGACGCGAGGGGTCGAGTGCTTGTCAATGTGGGACATCCCGGCGCTGAGCCCGACCTCTTCTTATCTGAACACATGGCACGTCGAGTGAAAGCCCACCAAATCGGAGGAATACGCTTCATATACGATAATATCGTCGATTCCATTGAGAAGTTCCGGACGACCAGGAAAGGGGGCTTCGGTTGTATTCTCTCACACGCTATGGGTTTGGGAAAGACCTTTCAGGTATGTGTTGACATCCCTTTCATCTCTATTAGTCTTTAAATGTTTATCTTTCAGGTGATAGCCTTCACAGACGTATTCCTGAAGGCTTTTGAAGCTAAAAGACATCGATATAAGCAGGTGTTGTGTGTCGTTCCCATCAATACACTGCAGAACTGGGTGTCGGAGTTTGAGAACTGGTCGCCGCCACGGGATCGGGACTATGAGGTCTACTCAATGGACTCAACCCTTCCTCTGATCCGGAGATCGGAAAAGGTGTTGAAATGGCATAAAAGTGGCGGAGTTTTGCTGTTGGGATACGAGATGTTCAGAGGACTCATCAAAAGCGACGATAAGAAATATGCGGCCAAACAGTGGCGAGACTACGATCGCGAGGAACTGGAGGAAAGGGATGCAAAGGTGAGGCGAGCTCTGGTAGACCCGGGACCAGATGTCGTGGTTTGCGATGAGGGCCATAGGATTAAGAATCCAAACGCCGCCATTTCCATAGCCCTGAAGCAGATTAAGACTCGACGCCGTGTGATACTCACGGGAACACCACTTCAAAACAATCTGATGGAGTACTGGTGTATGTGTGACTTCGTGCGGCCCTACCATCTCGGAACTCAGGGAGAGTTCAAGAATATGTTTGAAAAGCCCATAACCAATGGCCAGTGCGTCGACTCCAATGAGTTGGATGTGCTGTTGATGAAGAAGAGGGCGTTTGTATTACACCAGAAGGTCAAGGGTTTCGTTCAACGGTTAGTCGCACCGGTAGTTGTGATTATGTTTCCACTATTAATGCTTTTTGTTTTAATTTATAGCCGAAGTCATGAAGTACTGAAGACAACGCTTCCAGTGAAGCGCGAGTTTGTGTTGATGTGTCGCATGACAAACATGCAGAAGCGACTGATGCAGGCGTTGATCGATAAGGCCATCGAAGATCCCGAAGCTATCGGTCGAGTAAAGGGAAAACTCTCAGTACTGACCCTATTCTCCATCTGTACGAAGATCTGGAACCATCCGGATATCATCCATGAGGTCATCGATAGGGGATTAGAGGCTCAGCGCCAGGATCTGGAAATATATGGTCCGACTGACGGCCCACTGTTTGATCCAAACGGGAAGGCATTCACGGACTGGTCCTTCGCTGCCGATGTCATCCTCAACTACACCACTCGAGTCATCGGAAACTCTAATAAAATGGTTGTATTGTTTGAGATAATCGACGAGTGCCTGAAGATTGGGGACAGACTACTAGTCTTCAGTCAATCGCTGTTTACTCTTGACTTAATCGAAGAACTCCTGAAAATGAAAAAGGAGTGGCGTTTAGGCCGTGATTACTATCGACTCGACGGCTCAACACCTCCTCAGGAAAGAGAGAGATATATCAACCGATTCAATGGCACCACAAGAGCTCACCTGTTCCTCATATCAACTAAAGCCGGTAGTCTTGGAATCAACTTAATTGGCGCCAATCGTATCGTTGTTATGGACGCCAATTGGAACCCCAGTTGGGACGCACAGGCGGCCTGTCGTGTCTACCGCTATGGACAGGTATGTCATTGAATAACTTATTGAATGAATAATTAGTTTTTGAATTGAAATGTTTGTCAATTCTTCAGCCAAAGGAGACATTCATATACCGCTTAGTCTGCGATCAAACACTGGAAGAGAAGATCTCGAAACGACAGTTTCTGAAGCACGGTATGGCTAAGCGTGTAGTGGACGGACAGACCATTGACCCGACGTTCTCGTGGAATGAGATCACATCGCTGTTGGAAGACTTGCAACGTATTGATGACATACCAGAGGTTGACTTCGATGGCCACGAGTTGGCCGATCTGGAGGACTCACTCATCCAAAAGGTGTGTCGAAGTGTCGGACACGGGTTGACACGAATGCCCTTCGAGTACGACTCGCTTCTCATGGATAAGACGGACAAGAAGTTGAATGATAACGAGAGGGCGCAGGCACTGGAAGACTATAATCACACCGTTAGACTCACCAAGTTTTTAGCACCGAAGCCCACTAACATTACCCTGTAGGCGGTGTCTGTCATCCATACTGTCCCACCATTTAATTATTTTCATAATCCATTTAAATATACCAATAGTTATATAATTTTAAAGTATAATACAATAGTTTTAATCCTTTTTATTGCATTCTCTCTTATTTTTCTTATAATTATACAGTAATTAATTAGTTTACAAACAATTTATTGTATAATTTGTATTTGAAAATAAAATTCATTAGATATTTGAGTATTCATTGAATTGTTTTTTAATAGAGATTTTGTGTTAAGTTTTTGTATTCAATGATAAGACTGTAAACTCAACGCTTTGGGAGAGGTTTGCAAAAAAGTTTATCATTTCATTAATTTTTAGCACATTTTACTCGTAATTGTGAATTGATTTGTGTTTTAATTGGATTAAATTCCACTCAAAATGGGTGACAATACAGACATTAATTTAATTAGAAGTCAAATGAAGTTAAAACTGAATTTTTTGTCAAATCTAAAGGCTTTTGATAACAATTTGTGTGAAAGAGTCACTCAATTGAATGCAAACTATGTTTCACTAAATAGTCATGAATTGAATGACAAATCAATTGATTTCGCAAATTATCTCAATTTGTTGAGAATTAATGCCAATTATAACCCATTGAGTGGTGAACCCGACGAGCACCTGGAGGTCCAGGAAGTGGATGGAGTGGTCGACGAGAACATCGGTGAACCCGAAGTACATGTGGTGTCAGAGTAGACACAAGTAGTGCAGACTTTGGACACAGAGGTCGACGACAGAGACAGAGATGAGATGAAAGGATCGGAAGAGATGTCGGAAGCAGAAGAGGGCGGAGAGAGTGGTGTCGGAGACCAACACAAAGACACTCCAGAAGTGACAGAAGGAGGCGATGAGAGGGAAGGCAGTGATGATTGCGAATCAAATGAAGGTAATGGTGCCCTTAATTCAGGTGATCAACCATTTGTGTTTTTTTGGCCCAATTGTGGCAAACGATTCACTTATAAATCACATCTCAATCGACACAAGAGTGCCGTCCATTTTTGGAGATTCATCTGTGATGTCGAGGGTTGTGGTCAACGGTTTTCTCTGAAGGCTAATCTCAATCGACACAAAAGCATACATTCAAGAAGAAACCTTTCAAATGCAATGAAATGGATTGCGGCAAATGTTTCGCGCAAAAAGTCGGGTTAAATCGACACAATATTGCCGTTCATTTGAATGAAAAGAGATTTAAATGCGATTATAAGGGATGTGAGACACAGTTTTCATTAAAACATAATCTAATTGCTCACAAACGGTCCACTCGGGAGAGAAGCCCTACGCTTGCGATGCCATGCATTGCGACAAACGATTCTCACAGAAATCAGCGCTAATTCAACACAAAAGTAGTATTCATATGAAACTCAAATTTGTTTGTAATGAAGTTAATTGCGGTAAAGAATTCTCCCAAAAATCACATCTCAATCGACACAAACGTATTCATATATGATGGCAGCGATTGTAGCAAAAGTTTTTACATGAAATCTAAAACTCAAATTTGTTTGTAATGAAGTTAATTGCGGTAAAGAATTCTCCCAAAAATCACATCTCAATCGACACAAACGTATTCATATATGATGGCAGCGATTGTAGCAAAAGTTTTTACATGAAATCTTATCAGGATAATCACAAACTCTTGCATTGAAAACCAATTTAAATAGCCATAAAATAGCGGTTCATTTGAAACTCAAACCATTCGCTTATATTGATGACAATTGCGGACAAAAATTCGCCACAAAGTCATCACTCGTTAAACACAAACGCATTCATATGAGAGAGAAGGCATAAGTTTGCGAACACAACGATTGCGGCAAAAGTTTCACTAATACATCAAATCTTAATCAACACAAACGACTAACACATTTGAGAGACAATTAATTAATAATTACCGTAACTTCACATCGAAAACTAGTTACTAATAATTAGTGTGTTATGTATAACTCAATAATGTTTCAAATTCTATATAATCTCTTGAATAACTCCCAAATTGTATAATGAATTGTTTTAAAGCATTGTTTAACTTTCGGTATAATTATTATAAAATAAATATAGTATTTCACTTTTCTAAATACTTTATTTAGTACTTCAGAAAGCACTAGATATCGTAATATAAGTAGTCATTAGTTATTATCACTACAAAATAGTTTCCCTCAATAAACAAAACAAAAAAGTATTTCAATATTACATGCAATTCAGTGATAACTCGTCAATGAATTGTATTTCATAACTGATTTACTCAATAAATGTATAATTACTGTTAGTTTTGATCCAAAGGCAATACAATATGGATTATATGGATGAAAGTCACCCATTGATTGGAGTGGAAGACAATTGTTCAGAGTATGACAGCATTGAACAGGTAGTGTATTTATCGTCCAGTATATTCACTAAATCTGATGATTAGATTACATTGTGTTATAAAATATCATATAAATACAATTGTTTTTGTTTGCTAATATAATTAGCACACTATAACTGTTAAACAATATTGTGCCAGTTTTGTGTTTTTATAAAAGTTATCTAAGAGTACTAGCTAGATTTTTATAAGCTAATTATAGATAATTTTTATAATTATATGATATGATTCATAATGTTTAAAATTCAATTTGCATCCTAGTGATTATTTAATGATTTATAAAGTAGTGTAGTACTGTATTATTGTGAAACTGATTACAGTGGAAATTGATATCTAATTTCTTGTGACAAATCAGTTAACACTAGAATTGGACAGAAGTAGTAATAACAGCAACGGATCCAACAATAATGATAGACGGAGTCAGTCGTCCGTCTCGCAGTCAATGGCCATCTCATGGCATAACATACGGGTGTCGAGTAGGCCGTCCAACATGTTTAAACGCTTCCGTAAATCTAGTACTGAACCCACAGAGATCCTCAAGAATGGTATGTCATTACAAATGATTAGAACTTATGATATAAACAATGTTTTAATGATTAGTTTCGGGTGAAGTGAGTGCCGGCCAACTATTAGCTATAATGGGTTCGAGGTATGACTGTATTTGGGAACTACATGTGATTTTTGTGATTAACTATTTAAATATTCTGTGAATTCTTGTATGGATTCAGTGGCGCCGGAAAGACAACTCTATTGAATGTATTGACGGCAAGGAATCTGTCGAAACTGGTTGTCTGTGGGGATGTCCTATTGAATGGAGAGGTAGTCGATGCAAATACCATAACCTCTGTGTCGGCGTATGTCCAGCAACAGGACCTATTTGTACCCGTACTCACCGTTAGGGAACACCTAATATTTCATGTAATTATTACTCATTTGAATTTAAATTTAATTTTAATATTAATTTTGATCATAATTACAGTCATTATTACGAATGGATCCTAATTTACCCCAAAAAGAGAGAACAGATCGCGTGAATGAAGTGATTCTTAGGGTATAGTAATTTACAAATACATACCGTTCCTCATGTTTATTAACGGATAATTATTTTATGATTGAAATTGAAGTTTAGTTTAACGAAGTGTGCGGGCACTCGGATCGGTAGCAGTACTACATTTAAGGGCATATCTGGCGGTGAATCCAAACGACTGGCCTTTGCATCCGAGGTATTCATACATTTGCTGTGAAATTCTGTTCACTATATTCTGTTTTACAGTATTTGACGGATCCGTCGATTATGTTTTGGTGAGTGCGAGGGAACGGTAGCATAACTTAAGAGATTATATAAGTGTTAATTAAAACATTTCATTCAATTTATATGTATTAGTGATGAGCCGACCAGTGGTTTGGACTCATTTATGGCCCAAAGCATAGTCCAAGAGTTGAAGTCTATGGCATCGGAGGGTCGCACCGTTATCTGTACTATACATCAGCCCTCGTCTCAAGTGTTTGAACTTTTTGAACACTTATTACTATTAGCCGATGGAAGGGTAGCTTTCATGGGAAAGACTGGTAACTAAATTCACATTAATTTAAATACAATTTATTTGAAATTTTAAATCATACGACAGATGAGGCAATGGATTACTTCTCATCACTTGGATATGTAATGCAAAAAAATTAATGATTTTTCGATTGAATTTAAATTATTTTTTATTCTGAAATACTTTTAACAGCAATGTCCACCTAATTTCAACCCTGCTGACTTCTATATAGAACAATTAGGTGATAATTACTACCATTAATGATTTACATACCATGCTTATAAGTTATAACAAATATAATCCAAATATACTGTAGCTATAATTCCCGGGCAAGAAATTATATGCAAAAACAATATCAAGGTAAATTTATTCAAATAATCATTATTAGTACAGTATTAATAATTACAATTTTGTGTGTTTTGTATGATTTAAATGATAGCATATATGCGACAGATTTGCTAATAAATTGTCGGATACTTTGTCGGACACCACGGATATGGTGAGCGCCGCCCTATTCATGAACTCATTCAGTGTATTTGAACGCAAATCCGCACTAAACGGACACAAATACCGGACATCCATTTGGCGACAATTGTGGACATTGTTATGGCGATCAAAAAAGTTCATTTTAAGAGACACCGAGTTTAGGTGGATGTTTGTGATCGTGGTATTTATTATTGATTAGTTTTATTATTGTTTTTAATTTACAAATACAATTATTGATAACTAATTTACTGATTATTTCATACCATAAGCCAATTGCAATATTCTTGGGATCAGTCTATTGGAAACAACAGGTGAACCAAAAATCCATAAGAAATATAAACGCGGCACTTTTTGTTTTGGTTATGAATATGACTATTCAGAGCGCTATGGCTGTCATTAATGTAAGAATTACCTTGTTCATTATTTGTGATATGTATGATATTAAATGGGAATATTCTGTAGACATTCTGTGCGGAACAGCCATTATTTCTGAGGGAACACCACAACGGCATGTATAGAGTGGGCGTGTATTTCATATCTAAAAACTTGGCCGATGTATACATTTACAAAAAACAATTACCTTGGTTAGATTATTAATAATTGTATTCAATTTTCACAAATAGTTCCCAATATATGTGTTGCAATCCTTTCTATTTGTACTCATTTACTACCATATGGTGGGCCTTAACCCCCACTCCGACACCTTTTGGATGGCAGTATTCATCGGTATTCTCGTCACACAGTGTGCCGTCTCTTTCGGTACGAATTCATTGATTATTGATTTCAGATTACCTTTAATTTCACCAAAAAATCTGCTCAAAAACACTAACAAAATTGCAAAATACAAATAACAGGGTATCTGATGTCATGCCTGACCTCCACGGCCACTACGGCACTGAAACTAGGCCCACCACTACTTACCCCGGTCATACTGTTTGGTGGATACTTATTGAATACTGAGTACGAGTTAAAACACTGTTAAAAATTAATTATTTGTTAATTAAACCATATATTTGTGGTCAGTTCAACACCTGGATGGTTATCCTGGATGAAATACATTTCATGGTTTTACTACGGCTTCGAAGCGTTGGTCATCAATGAGTGGAAAGGCGTCAAAATAAGCGACTGTCGTCCCGTCAGTTGTAACGCCAACTCAATCCCTGATCCGTCGTGTATATCAAGCGGGGATCAAGTGATCAGTCAATTTGATTTTCATGCAAATAATATGATTAGGAACTTGTTCATTTTAGTGGTGTTGGCACTGGTGCTTAGGTTATGTGCGTTCACTGCTCTGTATTTGAGATCCCGACGCAGATAATAGTGATAATGAACTTAGAGTTTGAGATATTTTGTTAATTTCTATGCAAACCATTGTCTGTCTGTACTGTAAATGCATTTCACTATGTATTCAATGAATTGATATTCAAATAGTGTTTCAATAAATGAAGTATTAATTGATTAGAAATACTAAACAAAAGCATAAATCAAATGAAAGCCAATTGAACGCATCCTTTAAAATATTTTATTAGATATAAAATCTCTTGAATGGACCCAAACTTAGTGACTATTGACGGCGTGATCGGCGCCTCCTTCTGCGAGCCCTCCGACTCCTGAGCCGCCGACGCCTCAATCGCCTCAGCATTCGAAGGCGTTTCCTGTTGTAGTAAACCCTTTGTCGCCGGTTATGATTGGCGCGAAACTGCTGTTCATAAGGTGTCTGCGGTGGGGGCGGGGGTCGGATCCCAAGCAGCGCCCGACGACGCCTGGCATACAGTTCCCTACGCCGGAAGTCTCGCAGCTCTTTGCGCATCCGTTTTGTGCGCAACCGGTCTCTTGTGAGGCGACGGTTCCTGTCCGCCGAGACCGCTGTTTGGAGATATTTAAATCAAATATCAACAAATTTACTTTATTTATAAATCAACATAAATGCGACGATTTTGCAATATTTAATGAAATTATATCTTATAAACTAAAAACTGACCCAGGAACTGGTCTCATCAATTGATAACTAATAATCATTTCAACAATAACTGCATTCATAATAATAATAATAACAATAATTGTGCGAAAACTCCGGAATCCTATTCACTGGGAAATACTTATCCGACAAATACTTACTGTTATAATAATCATAGCAATAAGAGTTGGCAATGTTTAACTAAGTATTTTATACAATTTATTCTATCTACATTGTACATACTGTATTTAAATTTTGTTACACAATTTTTTGAATTACATTTCTAAATTTTTCTAATTATAATAGATTTATAACCAAGTAAAGTAAGTTTATGTTTTTGCTTTGTTAAAAATTGGAAAATATAAAATAATAAAAATAAAAATATAATTTTAATCAAAACATTTTTGTATCATCGTAATACTGTATAAGTATACTGTAAGAACGTGTACTTAATATTTAATACATATACAGTATTATATTGTATTAGGTAATAGAAAATCGTATAACTTGCTTATAAAAAATAGTTTTATTAATAGTTTGCGATAAAAAACAAAATCTTAAATACATGATACAGTAATATATTAACTCTTAAATAACAAATACACGTTTGTGTCTCGAGTTTATGGTTAAGTAAGCGTTTATGTGAGGGTTCGGTATGTCTTGTATCGACGCCTTTCCTCGTCATCGAAGTACCAAACAGTGACCGCAAACCGGAATCTGTTGGCCGGCATTACTTCGTGCAGATTGCGTCGGTCCGACCAAAACAGCACCAGTCGGTCGTACACCGGCTCCACGTCCACGAATGGGACGTTCATTTGCATTTGGGTCGGGTATACGCGTAGACAACCCCCGTCCCTCTTATCAGGGTATAAGATATTTATGACAATTAGTTTATATACTCATTTTAATTGAGATTTTTAGTTAATCACATGTTTAATAGGTATTGGGTTTTGTAAATATTTTTATACATTTTATTTTATATAAGATTATAATGTGATAATAAATGTCTGACTTGTGTGAGTAGTGTTACCAACATGTAAGTAAACATTTAATTTAAATTTTTAGATTTTGTATTAACTAAATTATAATATTAAATTGTAATCTACTTAATTTTGCATATTAACTTTTCCATAAATTTTTAGAGTTTTTGATTTTATTGTAGTATAAAATTATAATTAATATATCCTGCTTAAACATATGCCCTCTATTCAATGTCAAGTAAACAATTTAGATAATGTTTAATCTGAATACAGAATCGCTAACGTAAACGATATTTTAGAAAATATTTACGATTGAAGTCTAGTGTATAGTGTATTGCATAATGTATTTATAATGATACAAATGTTAGGTTTTATTTTGTTGGACATATGTTAAAAGTTATGGAAATATTATGTTTGTAAAACACAACTGAAATGACAACTCACCAAATACTGCCACTCCTTATTCACATAATATATACAAGTAATACATCGGCCGTCACCTGAATAGTTGTCCGCGTGTTTCATGAAACGAGATCCTATGCACGTATGCCATATAAAAACACATTAATTCAGTAAATTCATATGATCTTGCTAATTATCTCGTTAAATTTTATGCAAATATATTTTAAGACAAATATAATGAACTAATTTTTATGTGTAAAGAATTTTATGATTAATTTTTATATTCTCGTTACTCTCTATACTTATGTTTATGTGTTTAAACTTTTTCATAACAAAAATATAAATTCAATAATTTTTAATTTGATATAAAGATATCCCTGATAAAATATAAATTGTAAATATAAAAATATAAACATCTCGATAAAAATGTAAAGGATAATAATATTAATAATAGTGTTATGCTGACCATTGCCTGGAAAACACGCTAACATAGCTGGCGTACGACTAGTAATGTTATAGACACCCAGCAGTCCATTGTTATTCATTTTGTTACATTTGAATACAATTAAGTCAAATGTTTTGATGAGATCGTGAACGTGAGGGCAATTCACTTCATTCCCGGTTATCCAATATATGAGGTCTCCCCTGATATTCCTAATCGTATTGTTATTATACAGCATTCCGTACGTGAAGTCTGTCTGAAAAGTTTGCAAATTATCATTAATTTATTAGTATTTGTATTTATATTCTGTTCATTAATAAACAAGGGCAAACTAAATATGTATACTGTTATTATTTGATTCATTATAAGCAACATTCAATTTTGCACTACTTTCAAGTGAAATAAAATTCAGTTCTCTATTCAAGTTTGATTTAAAATCAAATTTTACCTGATTATAATTAATACCAAGATATATTTATTACATATTGAATTGTGCAAAAACTATCAAAAAATTTTTGATTTTGTGAATAAATGGATAAATGGTTTACCGAATCGTACAGATTGTAGACTTCATTGTGGATATGAGGGGCGACATCGTCCAAGAAGTTGTCGATAACACACATTCCCACACAATTCAACTTCTGGACCACTTCCTGACATATTTTGTCTAACTTTGACTGCGATATGAATTGACTCCGATTCACGTCATACTTCTCGCAAACACCTAATGCCGTGTTTTTCATCACAGAATTCATTGCATCGAAAGCCGTATTACTATTGCTATTATTATTATCACTAATAGTATTCGTATTGCTATTATTCGTATGCTTATTATGGTTACGATTTGTATGATTATTGTCCAGTTTGGGCGATGCATTAAACGTATTGACAATAGGAGGCTCAGGTAGTCTCACACCTCCTACTCCCAGTTCACCATCAGTTGATATGTCAATAATATCGGGCAATAAGTGGTCAAACTTTTTGTCGTACCCCTCCAAGTCAATCAGGTGGTCGATCACTGAATCACATAATAGCGACGTGGATGTCGTGGCTGAGTTGACGTGAGGGGTATCCCTACGGGTGGCCACCGGTGACGACATGTTGTCATACTTTTCCACAAAACAATTTGAAGCCATTGTTTTGGATACGAGTATTGAATGTCAATTGAAAGGACACTTTGTTTTTACGGCTTTTCGCTGTAATATATAAATACGTGTAATAAATAAATGTATGATTTTTACGTCAATCGCGAAAAATTGTTAACACACACAAAAAAAGTTGTTTTACTTTTTATTACATTTAGTTTAAAAATATACTATTATTACTGAGAAATACTCGCAATGCGAGAGAGAAATAGTGTATTTATTTTCCGTACTTTCATATTATTATTGACAATATATTCGCTGAGAAATTGTAATCACATTATAAGGCAGTCGTAATATCCAAGGATTTAGACACTGTTTGGAGAGTTTGGCACAAAAAAAGTTTTTGAAATTTTGAAGGACTGCTCGATAGCTGACGAGAGAGAGAGAGAGAGAATAAGAAATAAATATCTAGTATATATGCAATACTAAAAACTTTATATACACATTAAAGTGTGAGACAGAAATATTTAATTACTTTTTTCACAAACTCAATGTAAAGTACAGCTTATCAGCACATAGAATATATGCTAGTTACATACCCATATAAAAATATATTGGTGTATTACGTGAATTATACCACTTATACCACACATTAAAGTTTGTTTGCATTTCTAACTCTCGTTTTTTGCCACATAAATGTGTTTTTACACTAAATTTAGTATAATATTTTTATAAACAGTATATATAAATGTGTAATCAATTTATGGCCACAGATTTGCAGGGTTATTTGCGTTCATGAGCTAAAGGGTTGAGTATATGTTATATTTATTTCATGTATAAAAAATTGTACATTAAGTCTCGACTATAAAAATATACAAAATGATAAACAAATATTTTACCTAAAAGTCTAATTACTTATTTTAATTAAGGCATAAGTATTCATAAAGGCATGCACCAAATTCTTGAACACCCTTTTCCCATACCAACCCCTTTGCGTATATCATATCATGTATAAAGTAAAGCCGATGAACATTGCAATCAAAATCCAAATAAATTTATGTAAAATATTACAGAAAAAGTCTTTCACTCATCAAATGACTGTAGCTATCAATCATGAAATAATATTTTATATATTTATTTATCTGATTTGACTCGAAGTCAAGGATTGAGAGACACTTTTTTCATACATTTTTGAATATGTATTCCTTATTAATATATAAGTTTTTCAATACATTAGGTTTCGTGTGGTTTGCGAGCAAAATGTATACCAAAAAGTGAAATAAGAAATTAATTAATATTTATATCACATGTGATCTGAAGTGTATTCAAGAGTTATGGCACTTGTCATTAGGATCTCTCTCTCTCTCTCTCTCTCTCTCTCTCTCTCTCTGATTAAAATGTTTATTAATTATATAACTATTTATAGAAACATTTTCCACATAAATAATACACATTGAAAAGCAATGCACATATTTTCCAATAGTATCTTGATGAGTATATAATACAAGTTTTTCATATATTTCCAAACTTTAAGCTTATTTTTATAACACTTAAGAACTTTCACTTCAAGGACTCGAAAGTGCAGTAATCGCTCACAAAACAAAATTTATGACAATTTAGGACAATTTCAGTCACGAATACACACACTGTCTGTATGACAGGACCGGTAGTTTTATTCATATATGTATTGATTGGCGATTTTTTGGCACAGAATCTGTGGGTTTAATAAATTAATTACAAGTGATTTATATTCTATCACTGAATATTGAATATGAATTGAGAGTCACTATTAAAACATGTGTAAAACTTTTATGTATTTATCTAAATTAAAAATACATTATTTTAATGCACTTTAACCATGAAATAGATTTGATACTAGATTAAAGTCATTTATAGGAATAATTAATACCTTACAAAACCAAACCACATATTAACTAGAAATCAATGAAATAATTGTTAATTAAAACTTAACTTTTGGTACATACAAAGAATATTAATTCTCAGTTGTTTGATAATATTATATTTCAAGTTTAAGGATATACCATGTTTGAATTGTACAACTTCTATTGCCTTATTTTAAAAGTTTAAGTATTTAAAAATTAGCATTATTGTTCACGGTTTAGGGTTATGTTCAATATAAATATAGTAAAGTGTGTACAAGTGTTTTTGTGTTTTTTATTCAAATTCATTAGTAAAAGGCAATTCTGAAATAAATTTTCTTATAGAAACTAAGTGTTATAGTCTATAACTTATAGACTATAATTTTAGATTACAAAATTTTACAACTAAAATTAAAAGTTTGAGTAGCAAAATTCCTTAATAGTTAGTATAATAGTTAAAATAACGAATAGCAAAGTTTTAAAATATACAGATTATAAGACTACATTTCAAATTAAATATGATGTTTAGTTTAACTCGTACACGTATTAAACAAATAATAAAATATATCTGATAGAGCATTATATCTATGTACTTTTAATTTATACATTTGACTTAATGAGAGTATTTGAATAACAACTTATTTATAATAAGTCTTAATTAATGTTACATTAAATCATGCTATACCCGACTATACTACCATTTTATTTATACTTAATTAACAATAATAATATCGCCATAAATCCAGACATACTGGACAGTGGTGTGGACGCCATCGCATTTGATGTGACAAACTATGAGATGACCCTCACATTTAAGGTATTAATTGACGCCTAAATTGTATTGATTGACACAATGGTTGGCCCATTGAAAGGGCGAATGGTTTCGTGTGTACGACAAGAATCAGAATATCATAAGACTCGGCAAAATAGGATCAGTTTTTGGCAAACAATTTGCTTATGGCGTCGACGCGGCCGTTATTGTCAATGACCCCGATTCAAATGTCTTTCATCCCAGCGATTATCTCTATTTATTTAAGGGTATGATATTTGATTGATTGTCATTAACTATCTGTAGCCAGCTAATTTACTAATTTTCACTCTATTTGTCACGTATACTAGCATTTAATTCAGTGTAACTTTTTTTGTGATCTAATTTATTGTCTGATTGTTAAAACACTGGAAGAATGTTACCATCATTTCTGTGGTATTCACTTATGAGTTAACTGTGAATGATATATATCATTAATTTTCCCGGCTAGTGGCAACTAAGTACAGTATATAACAAATGATAATTTTGTTTGTGTTATCCATTTATATCTGTTTGTCGATTAACAAAGTTATGACTGAATTTAAATGCATAATAACTGGATTGGTAGGTGACATAGTCAGCCGGTATCTGATCTATTTGTTTGGCAGACATAAGTCTGAGCTAATGATCATAAGCGAGGCCAACGATTTGCACAAATTGTCTCAAATAAGCGACAAACTGCCCGACAGTATAGACACTGTCATCGCATACAATGGTTACGTCTATTTGTTTCGGAATAACACTCAGTATAAGCTTTATATGAAAAATCCGGTAATTATGAGACAATTATTTGATTAGTAAAATGTGCTTGTACAAATTGTACGGTTTATTATAGAAAACATTAGCCGGTAGTGAAGTTACGATTAAAACGGGACTGACCGGGATCATACCAGGTCCTAATTCAAGATCATTGTATGAGTATGGTAAATATTTGACTGAATCCCTGTCCATTGGTAGCTATATTATAAGGGCCCGGTATGCGTTTTATAAATTATTTGTGTTTTCATTAATTGCAGCCGGGCTTTTTATTAGTATGTTTTTATTAGGGTTTGTTATAAGATGTGTTATTCGGCAGGTTTACCACTAATTTATCAGGATTTACCTGGTGTCATCTATAATTTTGTAAATATTTAAGTCTTTCATTACTGTTGACATAATCATAGAAATATTTAGCAAAAATTAAATACTTTTTAATAAGTAATTAATTTATATATAGATTTAGGTTCAGTAAAGTTATACACTTTACTCTGTATTAAATTGATTTGCTTGTTAATTGGTATTTTGATTTTTGTTAATTTATTTATATTATCATGTTAACTAATTGTTTGTTGGACCTATTATTATATAATTTTGAATACTTTGTTGGTTTGTTGTAAAATATAGTTACTATTAATTAATCTACATTCAATTTAACACATTACATAAGTCTAATAATTTGTTGTAAATATTATTTATATATCCTATAATTTATTAATTATTTAAAAATTATTACTCAATTCTATAATAATGTTAGTTATATTGGGTATTATATTTTTTTGACTATATATCTCAAACAATTACAAAGTATAAGAGGTTTATAAAGATTTTTGTATCTCTTTTTTTATCAAAAAATGTTTTCAATCATATCATGTGATACATAGTAAACATAATAAAAATGAATTACTTTTTGAAAGTAAAGTTTACAAATTATAATAATTTAAAGTTTGAATTAAAAATATAAAGTATATATCCATATACTGTACAGTGTTATAGTAATACCAGTATAAATTCAAATAACTTACAAGTTATGTGACTATTGAGTATGGCACTTTATATATTCCGGATAAAGTTAATTTTTACAATTATTTTCTATATTAAACTAAGCATCAAAATCACAAACAAAATCATAAATCCTTTTGTTATTCACTTTCAAAACATTATAATAAAATAATATTACGACTAATAATAGTTTGTTTTTATTTGAAACTAATGGCAAGTATTTCAAAACACAAACCTTTATTTCACTGCAAGTTATTTCAATCTAAACTCTTTGCTACCAATCGTTATCAGAAAAACAAAGTATTTATTATTTAATACCGCTTTTATCAATGTGTCATATAATGTACCCCACCTACCCTTCCCTTATTATAAATAGGAGATTTATATGGCTGGGGTAGGGTATGTAAAATTACCATGTCATAATTGTTAACAGAATATTCTGCAAAACATTTTTAAATTTTATAAAATTTATTTAATATTCTTATTCATTATGAATTAAAATAAAAAAATTTTAATTTTTTTTATCACAAAATAAAGTTTTTTGGCGTCTATGCTGTGTTCAAATACCGGTGTTATCTAAATACAAATGTGCTTATAAGGTGAGGGGAACTGGAGATAAGGCATGAAAGAAGTTGGTGTTATTGAAACAATTCATAACATTATAAAACCTATGGTTTTATGAATCTGTGTGTGAAATGATAATACGGATTCAAAAGTACAGTGCTGTTGAAAATATAAAGTTACTTGCACTTATATTGCACTAATAATTAAGGCTATAATTTGACAATTTTGCCACAAAACGAGACAAATATTTATAGTTAAATGTCAAATCATATCTTATTATATAATCCATAGGATTTGTGAATTTCAAATGGGGTTCTGACAAATAAGCTCAGGACAAGACTTGTGAGGGGGAAAGGCGTCTAAAAGGTGCGCACATTATATAAGATGTGAACAATTTATCAGTTATCTACAATATTTATAGTACGGTACACAAGTAACTCAACAATGTACATTTAGTACAGCGATCACTACTGGAAACCATTGAAATAGACAAATGTTTGCTATTGTATATTATGTGTGATTTTCACATTTAAGATTACATTTGAAATGAAATCTTATAACAGAATTTCAACACAAATGCAATAAAAAGTTTTATTATAATACTATACCTGCATTTTGGTGATAAGTATACTATTATTTAAATATTGTTCAATTATTCTGCAGTAAATAATAAAAGTTGTTTAAAAATATTTGTCAGAGTTTTTGATAATAAACATTGATTACATATAATTAATAAAAATTGTTGAATATTGTTTAAAAGTTATCATTTTGAATTTCATAATTCATTCAATTGCAGAATTATTAAATTTATAGTCTTAAGTAGTTGTATTAATCTTAAAATGTCGTTGAATAAATTAAGTTGTTATGGTATAATTATTATTAACAAAATTAAAACTATCCTGAAATAAATAAATTAATATTAACCAATCAATAAAGTTAATCATTAAAAAATGATCAATTATGTAATTATTCTAATTGTATAGAAAATTTGTAATGTATTAATAATTTATAATTAATTCAAATAATTTAATTTATTTATAATTCTCATGGTTAGGTTAGGTTACTTTTAAAATATAAATTTTTATAAACCATACTTATTATTAATAATTTGTTAAATTTTAAAATAAAAATTTAAGAAAATCTACTGATTCTCATAATATTTAATGAAAATACTTTTAATTTACCAAATGATTAACAATTTATATACTTTGCAAATGACAACCATTTACGGCAACAAAAAGATTTACAATTCCAGGAAAAGCACACTTAATATCATAATATAATTTTGATAACAAAAAGCAGCTCTTAATGAGTAATTAGTTAAATATAATAAGAGATATTAAACTTAGAAATGAAATTAAGAGCAAATATTTAATGAATGACATCATTGGGAAGATCCCCTCCCGGATTTGATGGCTAATTGTGTGGACAGGTAGTCATAAAACAATGAAAAAATCAAGTAAACAATTTTTTGTGGTAAACAACAGTAAAAGTAAATGTATATTTCCATCAAAATTGTAATAATTATCTCAACTAATCATCTGAGTTGACGTATATTTATATCAGGAATATTCCGCATCTATATAACAAGAATCATAAATTGTATTATGAATTCTCGTTATTATTAATTTCGAAATTTTATTTAGGATACTTTTATTGACCCTGCCTAGACAATTTGTCGCTGATAACAAATTTCATAGGATTTGCACACAAGTTAGAAAAATCCCATATAAGTTATAACATAACTTTAATAAAAGTCCTAATGTTGTATAATCTTATTGTTCATTTATATCAAAAATATCCCAGTACTGTATAACAAGAATCATAAAATAATGAATATTCCTTTATGATAAATACATTATAATTAATAATTTATTTTAAATCATTAAATTACATACTTGAACATCAATATAGTACTTTTTAAATTGCTAATTGCCAAAAATTAAAATAATAAATTCTGTGAATAGTGTACGAGTATAGTCAACTTTAAGCTTGCACTATAATCAGAAATATCAAATACCGTGAAAAATAAATAACAATTAAACATTTACGACTTTATTTATTATTATCTTACAGTTAACTAATGGTTTTATGGCATTAGAAACAAATTAATCGCTAATTTATTGCTCGAAATCAAAAGTATATAAACTCTCAACAAATTCACACAAAATAACATAAATTAATAACTTGTGAAA
>CAJPVJ010000605.1:0-22349 GCA_905397405.1 Oppiella nova
AGATGTGATTTACAGAATTACTATAAAGTAATCAAATACTGAAATGAAAGTTTGATTCAACAAATAAATTAATTTTATTCATTATTTTATCAACAAGTGGTTCACAAAAAATTAAACATTTAATTAATATTTAAAATTCTGTTAAACAATTTTGTAGTAAAATATTAAATTCTAAACATTTCACAACCGATTATCACAAAATGAATTATCACAAATATATCTATAATTAATATATTTACAGTATTATCACTAATAACGGGTCCAATAAAGTCGTGTAAAACAACTCTTTTTATCAGTTGCTAACCCTTTGATGGTTTTGTGGCTTCAAACACATCACCATTAGTGTAATGATGCAAATGATGGGTCGACTCTCATCGGTATAACATCTCTATCGACTTCATCCTTCAAAACCTCTTTAGTCAGCGTTTGGATCGGCGTTTGAATACCATATGAAGAGCTAAAACATTAGTGAGAAAAGTGAGACACAAATGAGAGACAAGTATTAATTGAGAGGAAGCGCATGACAGCGCCTGAACACCCAATTACCACAAACTCAATGACTATTAAATACGGCACAGATTTTAGTGGCAGACATGACTGGTAGACATGCCATACAATAGGTTCAAGAATAGCACATGTAGTCAAAGGATTATTCAAATAATGTGATACATAATGAGTTTATTGTGTTTCGTAATTGTATGCAAACTATACAATGCGGTAAAAGCAGGAATACATGCGATAACTAAGCAATTGATACGATTTTTGTCTGAAATTCAATATAAAAGTAAAAGTACCGGTAATTGCATCGATAGCCCACAACTCCTCCTATCGTTTCTAGCATTTCATACGACTTTATGATTAGGTCTATCGAAAGCACGTCATCATCGTACCCATTGTCGATCACAGACAGTGATAGTGAAGATTATCATCAATTTATAACTAATTAAATCTAAAGTATATGCCAAACGTCGCGTCAGTTGACACCAGTAACAGCTATATTTGAAACGAGAAATCAAGACTTGATTAATTCCGTAAATAAGTTACTCATTAGACAAATTTAGTAATAATGGACATCACTTTTGGGACTCAACAAAAAACAAAACTAAAGGATATTATGAAATGAAAGTTTCAATAAACGAAATATAATTAATGGAAACAAATCAAACGGAATGGAGAGGAATGACCAGCTAATGACTTAACTCAACTCAAATACAAATCAATTATTATTATTATTGTTAATAAAAAATTTAAATGCAATGTATTTATCAAAAAATAATAACAGCAAACTTTTATTTTCAAAAATATGATCGGTTCATTAGTTTCCAAACGTAAGCCAAATATAACACACAATCAATGCATTCGTGAGATTGTTGTAAAATTATAGTAAATACTAGTATTAAAAGGCATTTCACATTTTATAATGATTATTAATTTAAACAATTAAAAACGATTAGTTAATACAAATGCATGCCTTATAATGAATATTTGGTATGATACTTGGTAATATATATATATATAAATAAAATGCTTTATTCGATAGTGACTTACGGATTACACACAATAATAATAATTATAGTAATAGCAACAATAATAATGAATTACATTATGAACATGGTAATTTTGTTTTAGTAAATTGAATTGCGAATTAAGTCATTAGCCGGTGATAGCCGTTAAACTCATCGCCCGAGATCTAAACTTGTTGATGATCATCAAACACATAAACCAACAAGTTTGAGTCTCAGGGACAGGTTATGGGCTGCCAGTGCCGACACTACGGCCTACAGAGCACTCATGAGCCAATACACACACAATCTGTATGACACACTACTGTCCATCACTTAGACTGCCGGCACACCATCTGAATCTGAATCAATACAATGCCAAACACGACACACACACATCGCACCGACAAAAATCATGACAATCACTAGAGACACCGCATTCACACCAATCAATCAGTTTTATATATAGTTTTTATATGTATGGAGGGCTTAGTGTTCAATATCTTTTGAATATTCATCTCATTATTATATAGAAAATCATTTACAAAGTGTAGAAAATGTCAATTTTTCTAAACATTAACATTATAAAAACTAGACAAAAATATTTATGATTTAAATGATTTGTTTAATTTTTGTCTGTCTAAATTCATTTCAATTAATTACACTTAAGTTTTAAAAAAGCAAACACAGAGTTTCATTTCACTCGTTCATCACATGTTTGAATGATAGCCAAAAATAATTGTAATAATGAGTTTATATTATATTATATAATTTATATACAAATCATTTTTAATAATGATATATAATTAAATTATAAACAGCGTATCATATATAGTAATTGTTTCAAACAATCGGTGTCTCCCTCCTAATGACTATATAAGCGATTCGGTTATTAATTGTAATTTTCTGATTGAATATTTCACTAATAGATAGGCGTTTGAATAAGTGATTATAGATAAGTCCTCTTATAAACCACCCCTACTTTAATTCATAATACAAATACAAATTGGGATATTAATACATACATATTACTATGATAAACATTTGTTGTATAATTGATTCAATTAATCACTCTAGGATTCAAATAATGTTATTATTAAACAAAACTATTAGCAACGACAATAACAAAACACAAAATTATATTTGGTTTGGATATTAATGATCAGAAATGGTAGACAAAACTTTTTCTTCCGATATAATGATAATCACAAGACATGGAGTATAGACACAAAAAAGTTTTTAACGCACAATGAAAAAATACAATCAAATTATTTGAATAATAAATTCAAATTTTGATGTTTCATAAGACACACACAAATACGGACACAGTTTTTTAGTGATCCAAATGGACAGTTAACTCTACGATAAAAACAACTGAACAAATAATTAATGATAAAAATAATAAAACTTTTAGAGAGACGGGAGGAGAGGGAGAGAGAGAGAGAGGATGAGACGTCGCTATCAAATGTGGTTTTAATAGTAATGATCGATGGATTGTATCGAGAGATGAGAATAAGCTATGTATTAAACAGTGGAGAAAAAACTGTATGGATTATCGCGAATGCATTTATTGAACAATTTTTTCATATCAAACTTATAAGTTATAACACATATGATAGGAACGGGAGAGCAATAGGTAGGGCCAGAGAGTGAGAGACACAGAAAGGGAACGGGAAGAAAAGAAACGGATTGAAAGGCAGTCGACTATACGTTATATATAATCGTGATATAAAATTGGGGGACATCTGGGAGGGGGAGGCGATCGTCACAATGGGCTGAATGGGAGAGGTTTGACAATATGTATGCAAAAGAGTGGTTCAGTTCTTCAGCACTCATACGAACAGCTGATGGAAAAAAGTGAAGGGAAGAAGGGATTCAAAGATTAGAAAAGCAAACAATTACTCCGTAAGGGGTTCTCTCTCTCTCTCTCTCTCTCTCTCTCTCTCTCTCTCTAAACTGATTTTCTTGACTCTCTGACAACTAGTGAACTGATATCTCAGACATTAAAGCGATTGCAATAAGAAATGTGTTCAACATTTTGGAGGGAAATGAGTATTAGCCGCGAGTTTCACGACTTTCACTGCAGACACACTGAGAACTCAATAGACTTTTTATATTTAAAAAGGTTAGTCTCATTAGACATCAGACCATAACCGGGAATAAGTGAAAGGGTGTCCAGAGTAAGCGAGTGAGTGAGTGAGTGAGAGAGAGAGAGAGAGAGAGAGAGAGAGACTGGGCTAATGGTGAATTCAAACACGCCTTAGACATGTCTCGACAATTATTGGACTAAAAAGCCTACAATTGCAGTAAAATTGCAATAAAAACACAAAACACTTCAATTATTTTCTCACAATTGAAACCGAGAATAACATAATTATAACACGAAATGACAGAAATCGCGTACACAATACAAGTGTAATATAAATATAATTAATTAAAATACGGTACAGATAATTTTAAGTGACTATTATATAGTATGTGATAATACTTAAATATAGTACATTATAACTTAATTAAAAATAATTATACAATATAAAAGCTTATAATTAATATACTTAGAATACAATTGAACAATATGTAAATAATAATTATAACAAAACATATTTCATAAACTAAAACATAAAATTGAAAATTTGAATGACAATTGTGTGCTGAGAGGTGATGGGTTGAGCACAGGGATGCTGTGCCCGCACAGACAGGGAAAGCTAGCAAGTTGTACAGTTCACCTGATGTAGTACTCAACAACTATACAACCTACTACCTCAACATGTCTGCCATCAAAAGTACCAGAACCAATTACTCGTATGTGTGCGTGAATTACAACCACTGCTGATTATTCATATAACAAATATTTGCGTTTTAATTATGTGTTTGTGTGTAAAAATATTTAACATATTATGCTTACAAAAAAAATTATGTATTGTGTTCAGTTATAAGTTATAAAATAATAAATGTGTGCGAGAATTTAAAATAAATTTAAAAAACAAAAGTTTTGGTTTTAATGAAACAAAATTATAATAACTTATATCTTAATGTAAAATAACAATTAAACAAAATTAAAAACAGATAAATCTATTAATAAGACACTACAAGTGTTTGAACCGTCTATTCCCATCACACAAAAATCAATCAATTCATGCATTGAGTCAATCGATTAAATCAATTAAAAATTTAATCTCATTTCGTAAATGAAGATCGAGTTGAGGAGACATAAGTGAGTGGACAGGTAGGCGTACAGTAGAGTAGAGAAAGACGATAGATGAGTTTTGGCCATTAAATAGTAGTACACAACCAATAAATTTATGGAAGTAATAAAAATATATATATAAAGTATATATAATAATAAATAAATCATAAACGACTGCAAAGAAGTGATATATAACTGCTTAGACCCATAGCGGCGAACCTGTGGTTTGCAAACACAACACAAGTTCGGATCTACGGGTATGCCATCAAAAGTACCAGAACCAATTACTCGTATGTGTGCGTGAATTACAACCACTGCTGATTATTCATATAACAAATATTTGCGTTTTAATTATGTGTTTGTGTGTAAAAATATTTAACATATTATATTATGCTTACAAAAAAAATTATGTATTGTGTTCAGTTATAAGTTATAAAATAATAAATGTGTGCGAGAATTTAAAATAAATTTAAAAAACAAAAGTTTTGGTTTTAATGAAATAAAATTATAATAACTTATATTTTAATGTAAAATAACAATTAAACAAAATTAAAAACAGATAAATCTATTAATAAGACACTAAAAGTGTTTGAACCGTCTATTCCCATCACACAAAAATCAATCAATTCATGCATTGAGTCAATCGATTAAATCAATTAAATATTTAATCTCATTTCGTAAATGAAGATCGAGTTGAGGAGGCATAAGTGAGTGGACAGGTAGGCGTACAGTAGAGTAGAGAAAGACGATAGATGAGTTTTGGCCATTAAATAGTAGTACACAACCAATAAATTTATGGAAGTAATAAAAATATATATAAAGTATATATAATAATAAATAAATCATAAACGACTGCAAAGAAGTGATATATAACTGCTTAGACCCATAGCGGCGAACCTGTGGTTTGCAAACACAACACAAGTTCGGATCTACGGGTTTAGGCAGTTGGCCGACACCGACACCCCATAGTAGGACAGACCACCAGATGGTAAAGTAGTAGTTGGAAGAGACCAGGAAGTAGGTATAGCTGGACACAGACACACGGGCTCGATAAGGCATTCCCCCGATCCATGTTTGTGCCAAATTAGACTAATAGATCACTACAGTTGAAGATTGTATTACTTAGACATTGAGATACGTGTCATACAATACGATACGGGAAATACATTGAATAGCATTGTTCATCACCACAACACATGACAACCACCAACACCTTCACCGGTATATTTTAAAGACAACCACATTAGATGACAATTTCACATAACATTAATGCATAACAAAGTTTTCAGAGACTTTAGGGCAACACTGAATGGCAAGTGTTTAGTAAAGCGGGGAAAATATACAATTAATTATAATTAGATTAATTACTAATTATGTAATATATAAGTTATGTCTCATCCCCACAACACGTGTTATAATAATTTTATCCAAATATACTAACTTAATATAATTTAATTATACAGTATAGCAATTAGGTTAAATATATTTAAAAATTGTTAAAATATTTAAAAATTCCGATATAGTGAACAAATGTACTCAATAGTGAATAGGTATCCACAGTATATGGCGATACAAATTACCAGCGATGGCAACACATGTACAGTGGCTAAATGGAGATAATGCATGTAGGTGATTCATTCTCACAATGCCTGTACATTATATAATATTACATAATATACTAGTACCATTCACTATTTCTATAATTTGTTCATTATAGGGAGTGATACAGTATATAATACATAATACAAAACAATATACAATTTAAATAATTATATAATTAAAATCAATAAATAAATAATACATACGATTGGTTTATAAATTGAATTGTGTTTGATTTGGTTGTCATCTAATGGTATGAATTATATAATAGTCAAGACATGTGACACCACATGAGGCACCAAACTATCACACATTTTGTTACTTTATGTTCAAAAAACAAAAAAAAGTTTTGTAACGTTTTGAATATCACATGAAACCATGATTTTTTGTGCTAAGAATTTCACCATTAATTCAGTCCCTAATACACAGAATATTTACGAAAAGCATTGAATGCTTGCAAACATGAAATCGAGGCCTAAATTCACACACAAAACTCAAACACATATATGAAATGACAGATAAATCACGATTACGAATATATCCAGACCAATTCAAATAAATGGCAAACATTTTCCTCATGCTCACTCTTTCATACCGTATTTCTCACTCTAAAGGGACAGGCAGTTCAGTATCAGTTTGCATTTAATTACAAAAATTAAAATTTTGTACCAACTTTGGGGTACATAGTTATCTCACTCTTTAAGTCACACACAATCTTATAATCCATTTGCGTTGACACCGTGTATAGTGAAACAGTTAGTAAAATACAAGTAAAATGTCTGCAAAACTGATTGAATGAATGCGAGAGAGAGAGTGTGAGGAGAGAGAAAAAAGTCGAGATATAAATTCAACGCTAGTTTGCGTTCACTATATAACTTATATACGACAGTTGTATAACATTATACAACACTTTTTTGAAACACATTTTCAAAAAATCACATTTTAAATTCATTTATTGCCAATAATTATGAATACAATTCAAAAGTGTGTGCAAAATAATAGGCCGAAAAAACAAACGCCAAGTTTCTATGGCACGTATATGCTTGCAAACATGAAATCGAGGCCTAAATTCACACACAAAACTCAAACACATATATGAAATGACAGATAAATCACGATTACGAATATATCCAGACCAATTCAAATAAATGGCAAACATTTTCCTCACACTCACTCTTTCATACCGTATATCTCACTCCAAAGGGACAGGCAGTTCAGTGTCAGAGACTAGCGGTTCGTTTGCATTTAATTATGAAAATTAAAATTTTGTACCAACTTTGGGATACATAGTTATCTCACTTTTTAAGTCACACACAATCTTATAATCCATTTGCGTCGACACCGTGTATAGTGAAACAGTTAGTAAAATACAAGTAAAATGTGATTAAAATGTCTGCAAAACTGATTGAATGAATGCGAGAGAGAGTGTGAGGAGAGAGAAAAAAGTCGAGATATAAATTCAACGCTAGTTTGCGTTCACTATATAACTTATATACGACAGTTGTATAACATTTTGAAACACATTTTCAAAAAATCACATTTTAAATTCATTTATTGCCAATAATTATGAATACAATTCAAAAGTGTGTGCAAAATAATAGGCCGAAAAAACAAACGCCAAGTTTCTATGGCACGTATATATGCATTGGCAATATATGCATGTATACAGTGAAAAAGTGTGCTAGAGTGTATGTATGTATGTAATGGCAATTTGTGCCATAAATATACGCCAGCGTACGGTCTGCACAGCCAATAGTGTTTGCCAGAGTGGGTGCGACTCATCGCCAATGGGAGGGACAGCCTCTCACCCAACTGTATGGCAGAGCCCAACGCTGCCGGACCACCGCATCCCCCAATCCATCACTACATCCCGGCTCACAACTGTATGTACACCAGACACACACATAATATATGAGTGCACACCATTAACATGCCTGACCACTCGCACCACTGGCTCTCTCTCACACACATAGCTAGCCATACCCTTCCCCCATACCCGCCACCACCACCTAACCCCTTAGCCATACCTCCCATATACTGTATATTGAAATTAATTTATGTTACACTTAATTTAAAGTTTGAAATTTCGCTGTAAAAACACTTAATTTGTGTAAATGAGTGGTGAATTTTAGGCCAAATATTTACACGAATATGAATTTGTATGAATGTCTCGACTTTATCGTCAGTGTCTGTATGGAGAGCGCAGACTGTGAGCTATATATATACCGGTATTCATATATAAAACATTTGCTGTATATATGAGAGTCTATCTCTATAATAGTGTTGTATAAGTTTCGTATTTCAAGTTCAAGTTCATTAACAATAAGCCAGAATCTATGATACATGCTATGTGTTAGCGCATACATACATATATTGTCGCGATGTCATTGATTTTCTCACAATTTTCTCGCAATTAATGTGATTTTTATATGAGAGACAAGTTTAGAGGATTTTTGTGAGAATATAATCAGAATTTCTGTTTAAAGAATTAAATATTCTTTTGTGTATTGTTTGGAGTCTGTGTTCGTATGCATACAACAGACGGTGTGTCTGAGAGTGTGAGTGTGTCTGGGGATCGGGAATGGTATGGTATATGGAGTAGACTACCAGTGCTGTCCTCCACAGTCAGTAGGCTTACATAACCCATCGATTATCACACATACACAGGTGATCCGGATATTTAAGCCACGAATTCAAATTTTATTGCACACAATACTCTAAGGAATTCAAGTTTTCAACACAATTGTTTCAATGAATATATTCATGAAAACAATTAAAGTTGTTATGAGTTACAAAATGAATAGCAAATCAGTTTCTGGAGTCGAGAATATTATAAACACAAAGAGTTTATATAAATAAAATTGATACAAGTTAATAGCTTTAAATGTCGATTTAATCTATAAGTTATAAATATTTATTAGATTTAATATAATTCAATTAATTCATACAAAAAATTCAATTGAAAACTTAATCGTTTAAAAAGGTCTCTCTCTCTCTCTCTCTCTCTCTCTCTCTCTGTCATAATTAAAGATTAGATAAAAGTTTGTTTTATTTAATGAGAATTTAGTTTCAAATCCAAATGAATGTTGTTTTATGTCTCAACCGTTTTTCAATGGCAATTGTATTATGCAATAAAGTGGTGGAAGTGGTTGGAAAGGGGTTAGCCTTTTGACAAAGAGTTCAGTTATTTTAGGCATTTGAGAGGAACGCCATAAAAAAGCATTTCACATATCATCTGGTGTTTCACATCTAGCATTCAATGTGTAATAAAAGGGTTATTTTTGTTGGCTTGAATGCCCTGAGCCAAACGGCACAGACACTAGCGATTCTGATAGCAACAAAAGTTTTCTAAAAAACACTAAAACCTACGAAATCATTAATAAAAGTCTTTTTTATTTGCCCATGATATAATATATTATGTTGTAATTAATTAATGGTTTGATTAATAACTGTTAATAAAAGCAAAACACGAGTTTAACGGTAGTGCCGGTCGTTCGCCATATTATGAGTGACAAAAGTGACACAAAATATGGATTTCCTTTTGAAACACTCTGTTATATTCCGCAGCAAAGAGTTGATACATAAAAAAGTTTTTTGTAAAAACAAGAAATTATTGGCTCTGAAGTCAAAGGATCCGTATATTGTCTGATATTTATGTTTATTTTACATTCTCTCTCTCTCTCTCTCTCTCTCCTCCCGAGAAAAGTTCATTCGAGTCTAACCTAAAAAATCAAAAGTCAGAGCAGTCTAGACATGACTGAGTGCGAGCACTGGTATGCCTTTAGGGGGCAATGGCTTAAGAGGAGTTAAGAGACGGAATCGATAAAAAACTGATTGCAATAAAGTTTTATTAGTAAATAATTTACAATTTACTATACTGTATAAGTGCACCGGGAGTCTGCATAGTGGAAGTCCATCTTAAAAACCTGCCCTAAAAAGAGACGGAATCGATAAAAAACTGATTGCAATAAAGTTTTATTAGTAAATAATTTACAATTTACTATACTGTATAAGTGCACCGGGAGTCTGCATAGTGGAAGTCCATCTTAAAAACCTGCCCTAAAAAGAGTCTTAAGGCATACCTAATGAATATCAGTCCTTTACAGCTAATATGACTGAGTGTGGATCACCACCACCTGCTCTGCCAATGATTAGCGCCCACCCATTCACTACCATTTGTCCACTACATGTCCCTCACATTTGCAGTCCTTTAAAGAATTGTCAACAAACGGACTCCACGTTAAGTAGCCATTCATTGAATAGCCCTTAAGGGGCCCAATGGCACAGTAGCTAAGAAAATGTGTGGTCATGGAGGCCAGAGGGACAGCCTTTCAGTAATCTATTATATTCATGAATAGCTAATATAATGGAGGTTTTTAATAGGAATTGGTATATGATATATTGAAATTCAATATAAGATTCCGTGCATTCGTATGCATAATATTGTACAAGTTATGAATAAATTCTAAAAATACGTTTAATAACTATAATGAAATGGAAAACTATTTTGAAAACTTCAGATCAGGACTCAAATAATTTATTGGATTAATGGAAAAAGGGTTGGTAAGGGCACTGGTGGTATTGGAAAAGGGTTTGTGGGCCCTCTCGTCAGTCCATAAAGTAATGCTAGGGTTACACGACTGGTGTTAAGAGGCCTCTCAATGCATATACAATACGTACGTAACATAAAAATTATGCGTTAATCGAGAAAATATCGAGTGAATAGGTTTTTGTTGGTAAACCTCTCTCTCTCTCTCTCTCTCGCCAAAATGTTAAATAAGTTTTAGACAACTGTTTGCTTCAATAATAGTTTTTGAACGGAGAGAGTATGAGGGAAAGGGTTTAAACAGAAGCAGCACTGGTATGGCTGTGTTATGGCATATGAAAAGTGCTCAGAAAAATGAGTTCCCACGATATGTACGGTCAGAAAGTCTTGCATTTAATACACATAATGAGAGCGCAGATGGAATTCCTGGAGAAAATACATTGAGTTGGGAAGAGAGAGAGAGAGAGAGAGAGAGAGAATACATGGAGTGATAGTAAGTCACATTACATACAATATTCCTACTGTCGAGAGGAAAGGGATAACACTTTTTCTGAACATTTTTCTACAGAAGTTATTGAATGAGTGGAGAGAATGTCTAAAGAATGGGATATAAAAAGTAAAACTCCTTTCGATGGGCTCATGGAGTATGCATTTGAATATCAGGTGCGCGTCTGTATACTTGCCGTATGTATTTATGAACCCCTTTTTAATAGCTAGAGACTGAGACATGTCAATTTTCAAGGTCTGCATATTTCGCATGAGTTACTACTTTCTGGTTGAAGTTTTCATTTTTGTTTTTGTTTTTCTTATGTCTCGAAAAGAAAATTAAATTTTTAGACAAAATATATACTAATGTTATGAATAGGGGATAGAGAATAGGTGTGAATGCAATGGCAGTAAAGTATGCGAGTGTCTGAGAAACTGTTTTAATATGAATGTTAATATATTTGCCGCATTTATTATGTATCCGATAATTATAATTAAATTTTTTCGTTTTAAAAAAAATAATATTTTGATATCTATTTATCGATTCGCAAATAATATTCTCGACTTAATGCTAAACTATAAATATTCTAATCACTTGTTGAAGATTTTTGAATATTACTTATCAACCATTCAAATTCAATGCCATTTTTCATATTCATTATCGCCAATAGGAATTCTCGAGTATTATTTCGTTTTTAAAATTATTTTTATTTACACTTTTATCGCATAAATATTCATGCCTTATAAATATTTCCATTAAAATGTGAAGTTTTTAAATGTAAAATTTGAATTTTGTTTTTAGAAATTACTTAAAATTTAGACTTTTTTTTGTAAAAGTAATTCTCCGAGAGATTATGACTGATTCTATACTAAATATAATATTTTTGTTTTAAAACTAATTAATTCAATCGTTATAACAAAATAAGTTAAAAGTTCAGTACAAGTCTTAATATATTATTAAGTGCCTTAAATCAATCAAAAAAGTAATTTTATTCACATTTTGATTATCTGAAACCCCTTTGTTGTAAAACATTGTATAATAGTGTATATAATTTGCATCTTAAATACAATTTATAAACTGCTAGTTAACTGATATCTATCAATAAAAATTAAATTAATTTTTCAAATGATTAAATTGATGGAAAATTCCCGTTTCATTAAATAAAATGCTGATAATTTTCATAAAATGGTTTATCAAATAAATTTTTGGTGATTACTAACAATATTGGGACATATTAAGTAATATCGTAAATAATAAAGGTATATTGAAATTGTTTTAGTATGAGTGTAGATTATTAATTGAATAAATATTCCACCTAAAACTAAATATATAAAACTATATAAATAAATAATAGTTATTATTATTAATTGAGATATCAAATGGAGAAATAAAATTTTTGAATACTTGAGATGTATATCTAAATAAATTCATTTCATATCGATCGAGTTATTTAATCTCAAACACAGCTAATAAAATTATAACAAAAAATTTAAAATAATTTTCACATAAATTATAATTTAAACTCAAAAATTTTACTGATAACTACAATCTATATGCAATATTTGTTTTATTCGTATATCACAAAAAATAAAATCCAGGAAATAATTTATAGAAAATTAAATTCTGTACTTTTTACATGAAATGCATAATATATTGTACATAAAAAAATTCAAGATCAAGGTCAGACATCATTGTCTGGTTTATTATGGAGTGGCTGGTAAGGCCAGCACAGGTATGTCACGTCTTGCAAAGTGTGAATGAGATGCGGAGAGAGAGAGAGAGAGAGAGAGAGAGAGACTGAGAGAGATGGCGAGTAATAAAATTTGATTTGAGTTGTGTTTTGTGAGTCTAATCTGAATGTAATGTTTAGTCAAATAAGTTAATGAAATATCATTGGTTTCACCTAAAAAACAGGTATAACGAGTCAAAGGGAATAGAATAGAGTCTAGACTTGTTTGAGAGCACCGGTAGTTTAGTTACGTGAATGTGGTGTACACTATATTCAGTGTTCAATGGATAGACAACATAATAGTATAGAGAAGTTGTTGTCTAATGTATGCCTCGCTTAACATTATAACAGAGATTAACAACCCTTTCGTAACGAGTATTTCTTTACCATTCATTTGTAAATATTGTCTGAATTTCCAGACAATAGACAAATGTGTGCATAAAAGACAAGAGATATAAAATGCGATTTTTATTTAACTATTGATTTATAGAAAATATAATTAGTTTTACGATAAATATTTTCTATTTATATAAATATTGCTTAAAAATATTTTGAATATTTGATATAAATTTCGCAAAAATATTCCTATTATTCAAATATTAATAATTGAAACAAAGACACAATGAGTGAGTGAGTGAGAGAGAGAGAGAGAGAGAGAGAGAGAGTCGTAAAAGTAATTATAACCAGAAATTAGTCCATAAATGTTTGTAAAGTAACGAACTAATGATTTAATGAATAAAACAGTGTTTTCAAGCGAAGTGTAAATGAATTTTTTGGTTAAAAGTGAAAAGTTTGGGCGCAATATAGCAATATATACAATATTTGTTGAGACATAACAAAAGGCTATAGCGATATGTAATACTCGCAATGCCTTAAGCATTAATACTACAGTCACTCTCTCTTATATAATATTCACTACACCTGTTGTTGTATTAATAAAGGGCAGTGCACTCCGAGACACTCACTACTGTACTATTATGGCATATACTATGCGAGAGTCAAGTAATAAGCAATAGGAGTAAATCTGGCTCAGATAAGTTGACTGTACGTCTACCCCCAACCCTTGCACATTCGCATATAACAACATACTATTCCCCAAAAATTATTACATAAGAGCCAACGCGATAGGGATAGGGATAGACAGTGGTGTTGTTGTATAACAAACATATACGCAAAACTGGCTCAAACTTGTCTGTCCAGACTTCTCTCACTCTCTCGGCATAACTTATGTGCAATTTATTTCAATTTTGATTTTTCTTTTTCGAAAATTTTATTTTTCTTCACTCTTTCAATAAGACGTCTTCTCTTCACTCCTCTCTCTTTCTCTCCCTTTCCTTTCCCTTCCCTTCCCATCCCATGCCAAGAGAGGAGCACTGACAAGATTGGCGTAAATGTTGTTATATGTGTACATCACTTGTATCATACAAGTTGTATTAATTCATACATTCATTCGGTTTGTTACAAGAATATTAAATACAACTATGCTTAATAGTGGATATATTTGCATTAAATGACATTAAATATACAAATAATGTACCCTCGGTATTATGAATTAATATTAGAAATTGTTGAAAAAAGAGAGAATGAGAGAAAAAGTCTGAGAGAGAGTCTGAGAGAGAGAGAGTCTGAAAAAGAGTCGCTGGAAAAGAGAGAGCATAGAGATGTGAACGCAAACTGTGGTACTTTTATTTGTTGTCTACCCGTCCGACTGGATCTCATGTCTGGTCAGTCAACCCGACTCTGCGATTGAGTGGAAGAACTCTTCATGTCTTGTGATATCAAGAATTTAGTTGTGTTTGTAGTGAAACACACAAAGTCTGATAAATAAGTTAATGCAAAAAATATGACTGAACACCAAACATACTTTGTACATGTAATAAGTTAAATTAAATTGCGAAATGTAATAAACGTAGGACAAATATTTCGCAAATTTTAATGTTAATCAAACATAATATTTAGAGTAGAGAGTTTGGGACACAAAATTAAACAAGTAGCAAAGTTAGCAAAATATAAAACAGAGGTTGAAAGTTTTAAAATATTAATATAAAATTTAGAGACTTTTTTGTTCATACCTTATCGGGTCGTCTAATCATTCACTTCTCATTGTTTGACTGAATTTCACATTTTTATTACGAATTATATTCATTAACGAGACGTTAAATCCGGAAAACTTTTTTTTATTACAATAACTTGAGACGACTTTTCCATTTCTCAGAAGTTTATCAATTAAATAGCAGACAATCAAACAGTTATATTTCTCGGTTATTATTTGCACACAAATAATAAAAGTGTTAAAAAATATTTATACACTTATATATAATAATAATAATATAAAAATATTGTTATATAACCAGATATGATATTAATATATATACAGTACTCTTTGAGCACAAACTCTAGCAATAGAGAGAGCGAGTGATGAGTGAGTCTCTATCGGCGAGAGAGATAGAGAGCGAGAGAGTGGTAGAGAGAGTACAGCAGACGAGATATGACGAGAGAGTTATACAACAATATCAGGTCTGGCAGTGAGAGTGCGTATACTCTCGCTATACCATCGACTTTTGGCTGTCTGGCCAATGTATGTGCCATCTGTCCCGAGTTTAGGCCGATTCCATAGGTATTCCCACCTCATACTCTCTCTCTCTCTCTCTCTCTCTCTCTCTCTCTCACTCACTCATTGTGTCTTTGTTTCCATTATTAATATTTGAATAATAGGAATATTTTAGCGAAATTTATATCAAATATATGAGTATTTGATTTTAGGTTAAATATTATGTAATACATGTTCTCATAGGCATTATTGACCTCAAACTCTCTCTCTCCGCATACAATCACAATCAGGCCATACACTGCACTACCAATACATAAGGGATTATTATATAACACATACACAACGCATATCAGAATCGGAAGTGCAAAGCGAGAAAATTTTTATACACAACAAATATCCTAATAATGAAAATGTTAGATAACTTTTCGTTAACTATTTTGTGGGTTAAAAGGTTTGTGCACTGTATCAGTGGTGGTGGTGGTAGTGGGGAAATGAGGGCACACCGTCTAGACTATACGTCAATTTTGACACAAATTCACCGCTCATTATAACTCTTTTTTTCGGGTTAAATGAATTTGTGTTAAGTTTTGACTGCATTTCATAATAAACATTAAACACAGTAAAGGAATTGCGAGGATATCTATGTCTGGCAGTTCACTGAACTCGACAATTGAATTGTAAAATTGTTTTTTAGTCTCGTTATTAAAATGACATTTACTTTTGATTTTATTTATCGTTGGAAAAAGTTTTGATAATCTTTTATTAATTGTATTTTTCTTTATAAAGACAAGCAATAAATAAAGCATTCATTAATATGTATTGTATTACAATGTGTGATAGGCAAAACAAATATTATTGTGAAATATGCTATTATATAATTTAATAGTAATTATTTTTTTCCCAACAATTTATTGAACTGCGTTTGTGTTTGGCTTACATATCGAGACCAGACATAAAAAATTAAATACTAGACGAGACACGAGCGCACCGGTAGTTAAAGCGAGAGAGAAAGGGAGAGAGAGAGTTTGAGGTCAATAATGCCTATGAGAACATGTATTACATAATATTTAACCTAAAATCAAATACTCATTGCTTTTGTTGTGTCTGAAGAAATGGTTCAAAAGTTACATTTTGCGAGAGATAATAAAATTCCCAAAAAAAACACTTATGTTTCGTTGAATTTCAACGCTATATTAGGCAACAAATTGTGGTGAAATTTATCAATAAATACATGAAATGCTAGACTAGTGTTACATTATGTGCGACATAACCAAAAAGGATTGCATGTAATGCGAGAATCTTAACAAATGTGTTGCTGTTTATGGGGTGTCTGTAAGAGTGTGGCGATGGGATGATCGCCAATATTTAGCCCTCCCTTTAGCCCGAGATTTAATTTTATTTTGGGCACCGGTACGGGTGGTTTAGGCACGTACACTGATACTTTTACGCTAATCGGGGTTAACATGTTTTGATGGGAATAAACACGTAATGAATATCTAAATACATCTACGAGTGAGTGAGAGGGAGGTAGGGAGAGAGGGTATGAAGTAGGGGACAGTCATCCATCTCACTCATCAATGACTACTACTATCATCAATAAAATAGGAGAAAAAAGTGTCACAGAATTGCTATACATATGAGAGGATTGATTGCATGCGAGCCACGCATACACGAGAGCACAGGTATGAGGGGGTCATCCGTTTTTTGCGCATCAAAACTAACAATTCATTTGAAAAATACTTCATGAATACAAATAAATAGAAATATTTTTTTGTATACATAAAAATTATAATACAATTACAATACAATTGGGAATGCATTGAGAAATAATGGCATAATTCGTATTGAGAGTCAAACTAATCATTTATACGCTATTCTGTGCTATTGTTGGGAATATTTTTTAGCCACAGATTTGAAGCCATGCGCGACATATAGTCTGTTGTGTGTATTATAACGACTCTTCAGCTATAATATGTTTGGCATTATCTGTTGAGAACAAGAGTGTCTGGGATGTGATGTCATCATAATATCGCAGACAACCCAATATCGTAGTCGATGTCTGCGCCAATCCATACGAACTTAGTCTTAATAAACAAGGAACTGATGACCTCTTCAACACTCAGACTCTCTCTCTCTCTCTCTCTCTCTCTCTCTCATCTGATTAATATAAATGTGTTTTTATTTATATAATAGTCTCATAAAAAAGAGAACAGTTATGTTAATCATAAAGATAACATATTAGATACACTCATTTGTAGCTTAACTCACTATTTTAGTTAACTGCTAATTATTTGTGAATTTAGTTTTTTACCTTAAAATCTAGCCTTTTATCAGAGACTTATGTGTAAATTCATTAATAAATTATCAACGCTTAGGGGCTATAATTATTATTCAAATTTTATATAATGAGTTTATTTTATTATTTATATTTTAAAATCTAATTTATAAATGTGCAACACAAAACGAGAATAAATTTATAAAATATTTGTTTAAGTATCGTCTGCGACAAAAAAATTCAATGCAATAATTATATGTAAATATAATTTATATGATATTGCAATCAGTTAATGACACTCAATATGAGATAATCGATTCATACGTAACAGACATACCAGACAACAGACATAATAATGATTTAAATGAGTATATTTGTCATTTAATGTTGACATTCACTGTTCATAAAAAAAATAACTACAGGATTTCAATCATTAGTCTGAATGTCAATGAAATGCTATATCCAAACAATTGATGATAAAGTATACAATATAAAAAACTTTTTCAGACCAGACGTTTAATTAGATTTCATTTTGTAATTAAAGTACTGCACGAATATAAACAGCTATTGAATGACTATAAAAGTGACTAGGTTAATAAATTGTACGATGTATATTTTATATATATTATTAAAATTATAATATCGATTCAAAATTCTTATTGATAATTATTTAAAAAAACATTAAAAATTGTATTTCGTATTTAAATCAATTTTAAAAATATAAGCATAAATTCATTTTAATGATGACATGTGAACGGAATCCCAGTCCAAACACATCCATATCTATCTGAACAGTGAGTTATAAACAGATCAAAGGCTGTGTATAAATAAACTCAAAGAGTATTTCCCTAAATATTGAGTTTAAAATTAAACATAGAATTTGTGCTTAAAATACATTTCTTCCCAAATATAATGCAAACTAATAATTTGGATTATTTTCAAATAATTATAAATAAATCAATTATTTTTTTGGTATATAATATGTGCATGAATGCGAGAGAGAGAGAGAGAGAGAGAGAGAGAGAGATTAAATAAATAAAGCAAACAATACATATACAATATAACCCTAATATTCAGAAAATGAGATTAATACAAATCTACATTATGCAACCCAAATAAAATTGCATAAAAATATCTCCAATAATAATAATAAACATAATCGTCTATAAATAATATACATAAGCGATTAATCCGATTTAATATTAGGTGGGAGTGGAATTTTGCGAAAGCACAGGTGTATGGCCTTTAATGCACTCTTCAGACGCTTTCTTTGGAAACTATTTGAGTAGTGATTCCCTTAGAGACCATGAATTTGGTCGATGTGTAGACTGGTCTGGCTCTGCATTACATAGCATTACAAGTGTTGGCATAAGAGTTGTTCAATACGTGTGTATACGGTATGCGACGCGAAGCTCAGACTCAGTCGGCGATTGATTTGAACTGAATTGAACGGCAAGTGCTGTGCAATAGTATGTGTGCCGTTCAGACAGGAGTACAGACACAGACTGTTGTAATAATAATAATAATACTTCGCATAAAAGTGCACTCAATTCTGTATGTCTGGACTGAGAGCGAGAATAGTCACAGAATATTCTGTCGAATGTCTGAACCCTAATAACCTCTGATAGGAATAGGTATATATAGTATTCGTGGATTGAGTGGCGAAACCACTATAAAACTGATTGATCGCGTGCTCACCAGTGTGTGCGAGAAAGTTATCGTCAAATAATTAGTGTAAAAATATTAAATTTAATTTCTATCGATTATAATTTGTCTCGGTACATATAGAACGCCTGAAAATTGCAAAGTTTACAAACACAACACAGAATATTCTGCACACACATTACACACATATAAATAATAGTTTTTAAAAATGTTGGACAAGACTTACCCGAAACTCGAGAATTGGGGTGTGATATACTGGTGGCGAGAGTTGATTGTTAATCAAAGTTATGTCACTTGAGTGTTGAATTTACAATCATTTATAACAAATTATACACTTATAAGCGAAAAGAATGCGATAAACTCTTAGAGATTCTGTATATTCTGTACAGAATATTGCGTTAAGAATCTACTGTTGTTAACACTACTGGTTATAAGACAACCGCAAGACTGGGTAGCATTACATAACTCTATGCGTACTCTCGTTGAGTGTATGCGAGGGTGTATACCGGTGTCTACCCCCAAGAATGAGAGCACTTGCAGTAGAGTTTGAGTGGAGAAAAAAGTGGGTTAAATGTAGTGAAAAAGTTTTTCCCATTGATTTTACTGAACAAATGGATTACACGACTATTGCATATGAAAATGTGAGAGAGAGAGAGGTTCTGATCGATTGATTGGTGAATTAATTTGTGTAAAAATTTCAAATTAAAAATTTCTTTACGACTTTTATGGGGATTTGCATCGCATCCCGGCGCTCGCACACAGCCTCTCGAATAGGCATTTGCAATGCATTTCGAGTCAAAAACCATGAGTTCGGTCACTCAGTCTAGACATAGAAAAAAAACAATAATCGCAATCTGACAGTGCGCTCGGCGCAGGACTGGTATTATCGGTTTGTTGTCTGTTTGATGCAATGCCTAAACACCACCAAATCAGTGGAGAGAGAGAGAGAGAGAGAGAGAGAGAGAGAGAGAGTCTGAAAGAGTTATATAGATGTGACGTAATGTTATCAAAGACTGAGTAAATAGCGAGAGAGAGAGAGAGAGAGAGATACATCCACGAAGTGATCGAGACATTGGATGCGAGAGAGAGAGAGAGAGAGAAAGTCTGTCTCGGCATTATTGGGTCAATAAACTCGACGTAAAGCACCAGACATTTCAATCCCAGTGCTCTTATTCTTACTGTATATACATTGCATAACAGGCACACAGACTATGGTATTCGCAATACTCGTCTCTCGCTATCTCTTCGTTTTAAATACAAAAAAACTTTTTTATTTTGTTAGCAAATCACATGAAATACGGATTTCTATTTAGTCTTATGCGCTTGTGATTCAAATGAATGGCATAAAAATATAAAGTCAATTGTTTCAGTTTTCGTGTGTAAACAAAACCATTTTTCGCAGACAGCGATAGACAGTGTGTATGAACTCATAATTAGATAACAAAAATACAAAACTCTTTGTACGGAATTTGCCTGCAATTTGTTGCCAAAACAATAGTCTTATCAATACGTTTGCGATGAGTTGAACCACAAATAGTAACAATAATTAAATGATTTAGAAAACAATTTATTTCTCATACTATGAGACAAACAAATATATAAATTAAATAAATAGTATACAAAAAATGGTACTCAAAAATATATATTAAATTTAATTCAAATGTAATAATAATTATGATAACGATTCGAAAGGCGAACAAAAATTTGTTAACTAATTGTCTAACGGGTTGTTTGACACCTGTTTGCGGGCCAGGTATAGGAAGCCTATGGATGATAGGGCCGACACCAGAAATATGACGTCAAACCATCGGTGGTAGAAATTGAACTGAAGGTCGCCCAACACTTCGGTGATGATCGACCGGTACTCCAGCGGCATATTCATGCGGATCAATACCACGGATGAGACAAAATACATGCCCATTATCTGCGCCAAAGCCAACACTATTATGTTGGATGACTTGGACGATGAGATCGCGTAGAAGAACTGCAATTATATCACAAATGATTTAATGATTGTGACAATGGCTCACTTCTAGTATGTAATCGTATTTTAAAGGTTTTAATAGATATTCAAATTAAGTGCATAATTAGTGGTAGAATCACGATTAACAGGTTAAGTAATGTTAATTTAGGTAGTATGAGATGTTAGGGTAGGTTAGGTTATAGACAACTAAACTGACTATTAAGTGATTTTGATACTAAATTTAGAATTACACAGTAGTAGAAAGTATATTAAAATTAATATAGTTTTGATTGAACATAACATTGACATAAATAATCAATAAGCAATTAAATAAAGCAATTAAGTTAAATAAGTTATAATAAATGTGTGCCTACTTTGGTGAGTGTAATAAGTAAACCCCGGATCGATGTGATGACAATAATGCCCACTAATATGAATGAGATATGTTGGGACCAGAACCTGACATCCACCTGAAGGCCCACCCAATTGACGGCAATTTGTAGACCGCGGGTCACGGGATCTACTTTTCCCACCCTATCGAACACTATGTTAACCGTACACTACATATGAAATGCAAATAAAATGTCAATAAATTAATTATTACACACAATGATCAACGAAATACACTCAAATGTAGCCATAATTAACTCAACAAACCATAAAAATTGTTTCACTAAACGATAACATAGTTTTTAAATTACAGTACTTAATAAATCCTATCTCTAGTGCTTAAGAAATGGTTGATTATAACGACATTCAGTGTGCGATAAACAAAACAAAACAATGGATTCGTACGATAAATATCTTCCAAATACAGTACATCGAGAAGAAGTATCCGAGAAAAT
>CAJPVJ010000606.1:0-20000 GCA_905397405.1 Oppiella nova
CATTTAATGAAATAAATTGCTTTTTCCCTATCATTACAACTCAATAGACAGTAAATAACTTGTTTAGAGAGAGAGAGAAAGAAAGAGAGAGAGAGAGAGAGAGAGAGAGAGACAGTGATTGTGTGTTTCGTGGACCGTATGGTATGTCTAGTGTGTATGGATGGGATTAATTGTGTATACCGTGAATGACCATTGAGGTCGTGTGGCTAACGGTGCCGGCAGTGTTGGTCGCGATGCAAGTGTAGTTGCCCTTATGGTCCAGTGTTAATGACTCGAATAATAACGTGGATGAGTAATCGACCACTTCATTAACCCGGACCCCTTTATGCTGGCTAATTGGCACATTATCTTTAAACCACTGAAGGGTAATTGGCATATCTGTGTGCGCGCACAGGGAGGTTGAGCACCGACGGGTGGCAGACAATAGAAAACAGACAATGAATGAGTATATGTTAGATAACGGACCGACAAATGCATTATACGAGCAAAAAGTTGTGATTCATTATCGACGAGAGAAAAAATTATTTATCATTAATATTGGGATTCTCTCGTGTTATTAATGCCTATTGAATGGTTAGGGAGGAAAGGGTGTCGTGTTGTATACCTCCGCTGCTGACCGTACATAAGATGGACGAGCGCTGGCCCTCACGTAAGGACGTCGGGAATGCGAACGCTTCGATCACTGGCTTAACTGTTTTGGACACAAATATTGCATTTTTAGTGTCGTTTAGGAAGTGATTGGAAGAGCAATAAATCAATAGATATGATACGAGAGAGCGAATTGATTGACGGGGGAGAGAGAGAGAGAGAGAGAGAGAGAGAGAGAGAGAGCAGAATATCCATGAAATAAGAGTAAAAGAGTGAAGAGAATAGAGTGGGAAATATTAAACGAAAAATATTGAACTCAATGGTAATAAACGTATGGTTTGGACATACTGTGGACGCGGACGTAGACAGTGCTCTGAGCCGTCTGTCCCTTCTTATTCTTGGCGACACAGGTGTATAGGCCCTCATCGGTGGCCCTCTCGATGTGGTAGACCTCGAGAGTGCCGTTGTCGTGCACTTTCTGGCGGTGATTGTACGGCAAGTGATGGCCCGCTATTAAGATAAAGAAGAAGTATATCATTAGTAATGGTTTGCGATGAAGACGTATAAACTGTTCGTTCATTTGTCTCGAAACGGTAGTATAAAATCCTAAACAACTTAACTTTAATACTGTTTTGATATTTATTTAAGTGTTTCATATATTTTATTGTATTTTTAGTACTCATTTGTAGTGCCATTTGTATCGCGAGTTTTTTCGCCGGAGTTTAACTGTTTTTTCATTTATAAATCATTTTAAGGATTTCTTTTTTTGAGAGTTAAAATTCAGGTTACTATGCTAAACAATGCTATAGAATTCGGAGTCGATTGGCAAATTCACTAGCTATTTATTTACTCTCTGTTTTCACCTTTTTCTGTAAAAGAAAAGTGATTTTTAAAAAAGTTTTCTTTCGAGTTTTCAGCGGAAATATTGTATTTCTATCGCAAACAACATAATGTTTAAAATGTCTATAAAAAGCTTTGTCTCATGTATTAAAAGCGTCTTAAAAAGTGAAATATAGTCCTTATTCTGTCGCAAAAAGCTCATTGAATGACAATAACATGGATAAGTAAAGTAGGCATTAGTCGTTGGTATTCAGGACGAGCACCATTACCTCTTTCCCAAGTAATGCTTTCCAGTGGATATCCCCCGACAGGACATCTGACAATTAATGGCTCGCTGGCGACAACTGTAATATTCCTCATCGGTCTCACCACTGGTGGTCCCAAAACATTAATTTTGGCGAAATGTTCAATACTGGCCACACCGTTATCCGCTTTGCAGGCGTATCCGCCGCCGTCCTCGACTCGCACTTCGCTTATGTTCACATAACTAATAACGAGTCCGTCCTTTAGGTACACATCATATGGCAAATATAGGGACAAAGAATAAGTATTAGTCATTCAGTAGTCTATATACAGCTTATATATATATATATTGATATATTCTGTGTTTATATTGGAGTTTATTCTGTATTTATTCTGTAATCCGAGTCCTAAAGTCAATCGACTCAAGCATTTGACGCTTACTTTCGTTACGTAATCCCCGAAACGAACTCTAAGGCTCTCAGGAATGGGTGAGTCGTCCAATTGCCACGTGATCTGCGGTAATGGAGTTCCACCGGCGATGCACTTTAATGATAGTGAAGGACCAGGGTCCAATGTTTGCTGAGGGAATACTTCACGAAACTCCGGAGGATCGTCTGTTTAATATTAATTATACTGAATTGATATTTGCTTTACATATGGATATTACTTATGTCTTATATACTAGTATCATAGTATCATAACAATCACTACAGTTCCTTAAGTATAGATTTATTTTCATTAGTCATTAATATTAGCGTATTATTATTAGTATATATATTACGATATTTATTCTGTCAATACAAATGAATTTCATTAGAAAAATGCTTGAAATGGATGTTAAGTTAATGTAAGAAATAATTGCATTCCGCTATTGATATGTAATTTATATAACTCTAAGTAATAACTTATAACTTATTTGAATACCAAATCCTGAATATTATTAAATAATTTGCATGAAATTCTGTCGAAAGAATATTATTTTATTTATATTCAGTTTTATTATGCATTTAATAATATTCAAAACGCTTTCCATTATAGAAAAATACATTAAATGATTAAAAAATAATTTAAAATAATTTGCATGAAATTCTGTCGAAAGAATATTATTTTATTTATATTCAGTTTTATTATGCATTTAATAATATTCAAAACGCTTTCCATTATAGAAAAATACATTAAATGATTAAAAAATAATTTAAAACATGATTTTTCTATGATATATGAAATATTCATAAAAGAGATGAAAAATTTAATTATTAAATTAGATATAAAAAATGTGTATAGAAAACAATTTTATTAAATTAAAGCGTTGAGATAAATCCTAAACTTTAAGCGAAAAAGCAAAATAAAAGTCTGAATNTTAAAACATGATTTTTCTATGATATATGAAATATTCATAAAAGAGATGAAAAATTTAATTATTAAATTAGATATAAAAAATGTGTATAGAAAACAATTTTATTAAATTAAAGCGTTGAGATAAATCCTAAACTTTAAGCGAAAAAGCAAAATAAAAGTCTGAATCAAATAAGCGAGAGATAAGGGCTGATAAGAGAGAGAGAGAGAGAGAGAAAGAGAGAAAGAGAGAGAGAGAGAGAGAGAGAGAAAGAGAGAGAGAAAGAGAGAGAGAGAAAATATACTTAAGTTTAATTCAATAGCTATAAGAAAAGTACTCTTTTGAATAACTTATTTACAAAAACTTATATCTAATATATTCTTATATTTTGTAGTTTTCCTTTTCTTTAAAAAACGTAATGTATTTTTATTCCCTATATTGTATTCAACGGGAGAATTGAAAACTTGCCGATAATCTTATAATATTATTGAATAAAGTCTTATATAACATGCAAACTATTGCCTAACACTATACACCAATAGCCGGAGTGTTTCCGAATGAAATTTCCGTTTGATTTGATTTTTTTGTTGTGAAAACTTTTCAAAAAAGGTATTAAAAACTTTGAATTCTTTAAACATGCAAACTATTGCCTAACACTATACACCAATAGCCGGAGTGTTTCCGAATGAAATTTCCGTTTGATTTGATTTTTTTGTTGTGAAAACTTTTCAAAAAAGGTATTAAAAACTTTGAATTCTTTTAATATGAATGACATCCGAGATAAGGACTGGTAGGTTTTGCGACTAAAATATTAGAAATGTATAAGTCATACACACATGTGTACATGAATTCACGGAATAGAGACTATGAATTGAGTCCACAATATGTTAGATAAGACTGAGAGATAATAGAAAGTTAGGAATTCCTATAATTTAAAATTGAAAGCAATCTATTGGCGTACAAAAGAAAGTAATAGAAAACTATATCTCTATTTCTGGTCTAAAGGTTGAGTTAAACCTCAACTAAAACTAAAAGATCGCAAATTTTCCACTGATTTATATTCCGACAGAAAAAATTCATTGAATTTATTTCATATTAACTTTGATTTAAATTTTCATTTTACGAAAATTTCTTATTCATGCAAACAAGCGATTATTTGGATCTAAATTTCTAAATATACTAAAAGCATACATAAAATAGTAATGAAAGGTAATGGTGCACCCATACATACCTCCCAATTGTAGTTCGGCGTACGCCTGGACTGACTCGAAGTCATTGGATGCGAAACACTATAATAAGATAATAGACAATAACAAAGTGGGTAAATATGATAAATAAAATCGTGTTTTAATTCAATACAAACACAATAAATACAACGCTAAGGACCGGCAGACTCGAAGTCATTGGATGCGAAACACTATAATAAGATAATAGACAATAACAAAGTGGGTAAATATGATAAATAAAATCGTGTTTTAATTCAATACAAACACAATAAATACAACGCTAAGGACCGGCAATAATAATAACCATTAGTTTGATGAGAAAAATGGGGTTAATTGAGGATTGAGTGGCAAAACTAGTGACAGAGCACTGGGATAGTAAATGGTTGGAGGGGAAAGGTACCTGATACATTCCCCGGTGCTCTTTATTAACTGCATCGATGTGTATTAAATCTTTGGCAATGAATCGGATATCGGCGTTAAATCCCGACTTAAGCCTCCGATGATTTCTCTCCCAAATAATCGTATTGATCGGGTGTCCAGAAACGCTGCAATTAAAAAGGGCTGCCTTTCCCACGTCCACCGATTGGCGCTCCGGTAGCAGTTGTATGGATAGCGGAACTGCAATAACACAATCAAAACCAAATTCAATCAATTGATTCAATGATGGATCGATCGGTTCGTAAGGGGTGTAGTGGTGAGGGGAAAGTGGTGTCTATTTTAAGGCACTGGCAATAAAAGCCGAGTGAGAAACACAATAAAACAAAATAAAGTATTAATCAAATTGTTTTAATCCATTGAATGAATCAAAGAATTATTGCTATAAATAAATATAGAGAGAGAATAATACAAACAAGGAATCAAAGAATCAAAAACACAATTCTATTGATTCCGTAATTTATATATAAAACACTGGAGAGAAGTATGAGTCCATCAAATGGGAAACAAGTCTACCATAAAATAAAATAAATGTCATTCTTATGCAATCGTATACTTTATATTAAACACTACATCAGTATTAGAGGCAATGGTTTTAAACACCATTTATTATATTTTTTCATTCAAACACAAAAATCTTTTTAACGCAAAGAGATATTTCTTTTTTCTAATAGAAATTGTGTCTAAAGTATTATAAAAACATTTCCAAAAATATATATATACAGCATATGAATGTGTTTATTGAAAAAAGTATTGCTATTGAGATATATAGCCAAACCATGGGATAAAATCGGAAATTATGAATATAAGCCAAAATAAATGTAAAGATTTAGTCCGTGAAATACCATTCAATTTAATGGCAAAAAAAGTATAAATGTTATATAAAATCAATTTTATTTTTGAATTTATATTTAAATGAAGAGTTTTCTCAAATAAAATATATCTATAAATAATTTAATATTCGTTTCAGTTATTCATATTGTGTTCATAAGGTTTTGAGTGATTTTGAGATTTTGTTTGTTTAGAAATAAAAAGAAATATTTCTATAAATACTTTGGCAGAAAATACAAAAAATAATTGATGTTTTATTTACGTTAAATAACATATCATATCTATACTTTCTCAAAGTAGTTTAATAATTTACGATATTTTCTGAATATTTTGATGGATATGATATTATATCATACATGTTATAATGCAATAAAAAAATTATTTCTAACTTTATTAAATATTTTTTATGAGTATTGCCAGTATGTCATATATTATATAATATATAGCGTAATAATAATTTTCATAATTTCGTCTAAAACTTTAAAAATATTTTTTAAAATTATAAAAACAAATTGATGTCTTAAATAAGCTTCTGGTAGTTATAACCAGATTTATGTCAGACAATCTAATCTCATAATCTAATATTCAATTTAATGATAAGTGATTTGTTTAGCATAAGCCGGGAGAGAATGGCAAAAAACAAAAACAAATAAATAACTCATTTTTATTTATAAGAGTAAAGTTTTAGGCACTTATTGGTCGAGATTTGAGTCTTAGATAAGAAAATATTAGTCTATATATAGAAGAAATTGTGTAAACAGTAAACAATTGGAGAGCAAATTGTATGGATTATTCAAACGCAACGCAAACTAGAAAAAGTCATTTCAATAGGATTTCAAGTCATGACAAGAATACAAGACTTCTTATTCTTGTATTCCGATTGCAATAATCAAATTTTTGGTACAAAAAATACGTCGATAGAGAGAGAGAGAGAGAGAGAGAGAGAAAGAAAGAAAGAAAGAGAGAGAATTAGCTATAAATAATTCCCATTGAATGGTGATTATATTATATAATAAATAACAAATTCTTGATAATTCTGTATTTAAAAACAGAATAAGAAGAATGAGTGCAGAGAGAGACTGAGAGAGAGAGAGAGAGAGAGAGAGAGAGAGAGAGAGAGAGAGATGAATGTTTGCATCTCTATCTCCTATCCTTATATGTCTATTACTATTCCAATGCAATCCCAATCCCTATGCAATGCCTTTATTCTAGTTCTCCATTCACTTTATATAATGTATTCAACGGAAGAGTTGGACCATAAAAATAAAATAGCAATAAAAAGAGCCAAAAATATACGACATTATACATCATATCATTCATATACAGAATATATATAATATATAAGTTATGGAATATGTATATGTATTGTATGTATGCATAGAAAAATGTTGCGAGGATTCAGATCAGAATAAAAATAATACAAAATTGTGTCGCTTTTCATGGATATAGTGTTTTGTATTACATAAAAGGTTTGAATGTTTAAAAAAAAATTGTTCAAATTATTATATTTCGATTGGTAAAATCAATAAAAACCTAATGTCTAATAAATTCATAAAATAGTATTTATTTTTCGTTAATACAATGCGTTAAAAGTACTTAACGTTAATTTACTACATTACGAATTTACGTGACTTATTATAATACAAATCGGAATAAAATATTAAAACATATTTTGCAACCAATGAATGGCAACAAATGATTTTGTGTTGTCATAAGCAAAGAGTTTAATATCCAAACGGTTTCTATAGATATAGACATAGATTTTATTGGTTTACATTAATATAATAAAAACCATTTGTTATATATATAGCATAAATAACAATATAATTGTTTACTATATTTAACTAAATGCATGTATAGTTTTATGTAAAAACATTAAAAATATATACAAAAGTCGTGTGATATAAATCAAATGATACAATAATTTACATCCTATTTATCTGATTTAAAAAAATTTTCGTAACATTTCGGGCATTCCATTGGGTCTTATATAACATTTCGCTACATTAACCTCCAGTTCCCCTACGAACATTTACAATATATATAAATACAAAAAGCATAACAATTTAGACGAAGAATTACCAGTTATGCGAAAAACACAAAACTATTTCTTGATTTTCATATTTTAAGAGCAATTCTTAAACAAACAGAAAATATTTTTCTCTTTTTATTTGTCAGACGTTTTATAAATGAAGACTACTTTTAATTAATGTATAAATTCTATAAACAAACACTTTTGTTAATGGCTTTCAAACAGCGGGTTAATGAATGAGCCGAGAGAGAGAGAGAGAGAGAGACTGAAAGATGGAATTAATTCAAAATGTTTTATCAAAAAGAGATTTTCACTGAAAAGCTCTTTAATGAGTGCTAAGGAAAGACAAGTTTCCGACAAGTATTGTATTACCAGAAAAAATTTCTTTTAAAAAGAAAACTTTTTTGTTCTCAAAAAAGTAGAAATTATTATCTCTTAAAAAGCTCTACTGTTTTATTCATCGCACGAAATACTGTCTTATAGTCTTATGTTATTTTATATATTCAACACTGAATTAAGATCTGATAAGAGATTTCTATAACTGATAAGCGTTTTGTTTTCCCTGTATGTGTGCACTGACTTTGATTTTGATTCGCAATGCTTGGAGTTTGATGTCCAGTGACTATATGGTCACAGAAAATATAAATTCTGTGACAGAATATTCTGTTGATGTCAAGAGAATAGAGAATTAGATGAAACGAGAAATATATATAGAATTTTCCCAAAAAACGAAAACTTCTGGACAGCTATTGATGTGAATGTGATTTAATGAGCGCTTGTATGTTGTCTCTGGTGTCACAAAAAATTCATGTCATCGATTAAAATACAATTGAATCATAAATTCAATGCCTTTTCATTTACTTCCCGTACGGTTCCCCTCCAGTCATCACCCCCTCCCGTGAGAGAGAGAGAGAGAGAGAGAGCTATAGTAGTTAGTGAATTAAAATGCTATATTCTCTGTCGAAAAAACTTCTAATATTCTCTACGGAATGGAGAAATTTTGTAACAAAATTGTGATCACTTTATCTGTTATCAGGAAAACTAAATAATAAACTTTTATCGTTTGAAAAGCCAACGAATTACTTATCGCTTGCTATCAAGTGCTCGACACAATCTGCACCGTCAGCTCACTATATAATACGCGTGGTATCCGATCCCCTCATAACATGAGTCTCTCGATGGTATATAAAAAAGATTTTGCATTGCAAATGAAAATCAAGAGCACTCGACACTAGAAAGACATTTGAGTAGTAGTGGTGCACATTGAGAGTGGGACAGGGAGGACAGGAAGATTGAGTGGAAATAGACAAATAAGTACACCAAACGGTATTGGCAACCGTGACGAGCCAGCTCTCGACCTTACATTTGGTCTCATGTCAACCCCCAAAATAGCCTGATCATTCAACTGTCTCTCTCTCTCTCTATCTCTCTCTCTCTCTCTCTCTCTCTACGGCTTTAATCAGTGGAGAGAGTATTGTATGCATTGAACGACTGGTCCGTTGTTTGCATACATAATATTAAGATCTATCTATTGTTATGAACTTTCAAATCTCGACATAAGTTGTGAACAAGTTTTAAGGGGTCACCAGTGAATGGGAATGGTATTCGCGACAGCACCGGTCGATATATGAACACTGACAGCACAGGCTTAGCGAGTTGTTGTGATTCGCCGTCCCTTTCAATAAACTTATGAATTATGGATTTGAAAGGAGAAAATTGATTCAAAATATGGTTTAGAAATATTATTGTGAATAATATATCTGTGAATGTGTTTTATATAACACTTATATTATGTGTTAGATTTGACCGCAAAATCAAAAATTCAAGCATTCGTTGCGAAAAAGTATTGCCAACAAAAGCGCTGATAATTCACTACAAGAGTATATAATGTATAAGAAAAACAATCGTTTAGAGCACAGATTCTGTGGCAGTATTTCTGTTCATGAAATCTATAATAAGTTGTAATTTTAGGATTTTTCTTGTTGTGTTCACAACAAACCAAATGCATGTTTGGCTCAAATTCATCACTGAATTCGATATTTAATTTCTACAAAAGCTTAGCGTTTAGTCTGAAAAACCTTTTCCGTCGATAAAAAGAGATGATAACAATCTATGATAGCGTTTGGGATCCGAGACTCCATGGTATTAGAGACGACAATTCAATTGCATTTTTAGGAGTATTGGCTCTAATGTTGTGTTAATCTAAAAGCATTATTGAAAGCCATTTCAGGATTTCGTGTCCTCAGCTGTATATCATATAAAATGCAAAACTACTCACAAGTATTTTATTAGTTCCCAAACTATTCATTCAAATAAAATTCATTGCAAAAAACGATGAGTTCATGTATTATAATAAAAAAGTTTTTTGAAAACTTTTTTAATTTATGAAACTTTCTGTTAACAGAGCATTGACTTTAATTCATAGCCATTGCAAAAAGATCTCTCTCTCTCTCTCTCTCTCTCTCTCCCTCTCTCTCTCACTCACTCTCTCTCTCTCTCTCTCTCTCTCTGCTGTGAATCTCAATAAAAATGAATCACATTTTGTATGAATCCCTTCATTCTCTATGGTTTGGCCTCAACTGAGCCTTGAATAGAGTGAACAGCCATTAGAATATATGGACTAAAAATGGTTTGTCTGACAGACAATCACAAGAATTACATTATTTATGCAAAAAGTAAGTGATGGCTGCGTACAGACACAGACACACCACACAAAAGGATAGTCTAATCTTATTTGGAAATTGATGTATGAATTAATAAATTATATCATAAAAAGGGAATAAAAAACTCGGTTTTAATCCGTCAAAGAAAGGAATGTTAAAAATTGGTCCCAAATATCGCTTCCATGTATAAAATGGGAGACACAATAAAAATTGAAAAAAATATAGCGACAAAAGTAAGGACAGGGAGAGAGAGAGGGGAGGGGAGGAGTAGTAGGAAATGAGAGGGAACTGGAGTTCGCGGGGAGAATGCGAAGGAGGACTGGGAGGCGAGTGAATGAATGGGTAGAAAAAGAGTTTGTGAAAGGAGTGCATGAAATGGTGACACAAAATCAATGCCACAACTGAACAGTGAACACGAAAATCAAATGCTAAATCTGTAGTCAAACACCAAAACACAGACACAAAAAGCAAATGGTTTTGCGAGTCATTAGTTATCGGGATTTGACTTTAAATGACTGCAAATGGAGTGAACTATTGGCGAAGGACTTACTTCTGACGGTGAGCTCTGTCTCGACCTTCTCCTCGGCGATCGTGTTGTTCACAATACACTGATAGATACCGGAGTCGGACGGGGAGACGTCCCTAATGACGAGTATGCCGTCCATTTGGTCGACCCGGTCGTTGGCGGCCAGGGATATGCGTTCGACGCCATCCTTTTTGAACCATTTGTACTTCGGTAGTGGCCATCCCTGTGCCAAACATGGTAGGGCTACTGTCTCACCCTTGATAGAGTTAACCTGGTACTTGGATTCTGTGATTCTGGGGCTCACAAACGAATGCGATTCTGTATGTAAAGGGTTTGCAAATTTAAATTAGCGTTTGGTTTTTAGTTTTTAAAGTTATGTTTTTGTTTTTGAAGTTTTGGAAATTGAATATTTTTCGGTCATATTAATTAGGTTTTTATTTTTTTGGTAGTTTTCCTGTTTCATGTGTTAGGTTTTCAAGTTTTATGAATTAATGAATTTAAATTTTATTTGTTTTTGTTGAAAGTAAAACACTAATAAAGCACTTCGTATATCAATCATGTGTCTAATAAATTAAAATAGTTTTGATGTGTTTATAAATTTATAATATTTTAAACCCTTTCCTAAACCCAATACACAGCTGTAAGCTCTCAATCAATTGGTTGAACAGTATTTTGTGTAAATAATGTGGAAAATAAATTTATAAAACTTTAGCAATAAATGTAAAAATAGATATAAAAATCAATAAAACATTGGATATTTAAAAATAGCTAAATTAAAAATAATTCAAACATATATCGTAATTACAAAATAAATAATAATAGATAATAAATAAATGGTAAAATAACATAAAACTAATATTCCTGGTATCAAACTAAATAAACATTTAAAATGCAAATTTCATTGCAAAAATAAATCAGCTCTTAAATGACATTATATATTTGGTAAATTAGATGACATACCAGTGCCAACACATGTTCAATATTTTAGTGAATGCCTCGCAATGTAATCATAAATCTATTCATAAGACGTTGGAAATACTGTACAATTTTTATGCATTTAATACACGTTTCGCTATTTATTATTAGGCATTGAGTGCCGGAATATAGGGGCAAATAATTACTGTTTAGTCTAATCAGTGGATAAATAATTGTGGAATTCCTACCGAATAATGAGATTTATTTTTGTATATACAGTATATTTTGTATGCCATTAATGGTCGATAAAATAGAGATAATTCACGATTTTTTCGCAGTCATTCATTTGACTGGTATTTACAGAATTACACAAAAATGCATATAATATTCAAACATTGAAACACAAAAACTACACTGATTAATCATAAATTATGCTTTCCCGATAACAATATAAGTTATGGTAGAAATAATTACTGCAATTTCAACTACAAATGGTTAGTTGAATGGCATTTACGGTACAAATTGTCAGTGAATTACATGCACTGATCGACCGATTGATAGCAACATCCAGTGCCAGAGATTTGTGCGTCAGATCACTGATAAGAGGGAGACCTACTTGTCTCTGCAGAAAGACCTATCGGTGCCTCAAAACGACTGTAGCCTTTCCACGGGCTTCTGTAGGCGATGTATAATACTTGTGATTGAAATAAAGAGCGACTGAATGCCACTTCAATTACTAAACGCTTAGATCACTTGAAAATCCTTAAGAGCACTGGTAGTCTAAGAGAGCACTGGTAGTCTAAGAGATTTTCGCAGACTGATTAAATTAAATTACATAATAAATGAGTATTTATCTTGGTCATTGAATGTTGGCATTTTTGAATTCAAAGTCTGCTATTTATTTATGACCTCTAAATTGATTTTAAAATCGTTAGTTAAGCTTACATTATAAAACATGATATATATAGTTAAAAATTTAAAATATACTGTATTTATACTAATGGACAAAGCTCTAACTTTTAAACAAAGTTACAAATTATCAGAATTCACAATTTTCATACATAAAACAAAAGCCCATTTGTCAAAAACCAATTTTGAAATCCATTTAGAAATGAATTATTATTAGGCGTTAATATGTTTAATACTATAAAATGTTTTTTGACTTATTTGTGTTAAAGTATAGTATTTATTGTTTTAAAAACAAACATAAAAAGCTAGAAAACAGGGGAATAACTAAATATATATTCTTAAGTATGATTCCGTGAGCTTAGATCACTTGAAAATCCTTAAGAGCACTGGTAGTCTAAGAGAGCACTGGTAGTCTAAGAGATTTTCGCAGACTGATTAAATTAAATTACATAATAAATGAGTATTTATCTTGGTCATTGAATGCTGGCATTTTTGAATTCAAAGTCTGCTATTTATTTATGACCTCTAAATTGATTTTAAAATCGTTAGTTAAGCTTACATTATAAAACATGATATATATAGTTAACATTTTAAAATATACTGTATTTATACTAATGGACAAAGCTCTAACTTTTAAACAAAGTTACAAATTATCAGAATTTACAATTTTCATACATAAAACAAAAGCCCATTTGTCAAAAACCAATTTTGAAATCCATTTAGAAATGAATTATTATTAGGCGTTAATATGTTTTAATACTATAAAATGTTTTTTGACTTATTTGTGTTAAAGTATAGTATTTATTGTTTTAAAAACAAACATAAAAAGCTAGAAAACAGGGGAATAACTAAATATATATTCTTAAGTATGATTCCGTGTATTCTGTGAGAAATTATCCAATTTTGTGAAAACTGCTTTTAAAAGCTAAACGAGTAATGAATTTTGATTTAATGTTTGCTTTTGTTTTGGCCAACGAAATAAAATGTTAAGTAAAATGAAAAACACATAAAAAATATGATGAGTTAATCGCATAACACAAACATTTAAGAAATAAAAGTCCATTTATAACGTATTTGAGCCCTAAAAATGAGAGCAAAACTAAAAAAGCAAAAAACAATTTAATATAAAAGGCTAACGAAAAGTGGGGAAAAATCATTTTTGATATAATATAATAATTTAGTGACAAAATTGTCTAACACTCGCACTAATACTTCATATGTGCCGCGACTTAGCGCTTAGGCATTAATGGTTATGATATTATCGGAAGGGAATGGTAGGCAATGGTATGGTATTAGGGGGGGGGGAGAGAGTGATGGAAACTGACTGACCCGTCACAATCAACTTTCCAGAGGAGCCGCTGGTGAACGTCTCGCCAGTGAGTCGATTACGTGCCCGACATTTATAAGTCCTGTGATTGAAAGTCGAGTCAACGTTCCTGATGTACAGTTCCCCGCTCTGCAGCATTAGGTAACGGGAGGACTGGTTGCCAACGATGGTGCCCGTGGGCTGCACTACCCGGCCGGTGGGCTCCTCGATCCAGGCCGTAATGGTTAGGTAGTCCCTGACAAAGGCCGGGATGTGACACCGCATGACCGCCGTATTGCCCATCACTGGGAACTCGTCGTACACTTCGATCACAAAGTTTTGGCGAACCACTGGATAGAGGAAAGGGAGACAAAAGTTAATGGAAATGTATGACACAATGCACAGTAATATTGGATTTTTGTTGATAACGTTAATGAATATGATTTTCGAGACATTAATTAATAAATACGATATGAAAGGGAACGGCGCTTATGAAAAGGCCTATCATTTACTAAATGCCTCTCAAATGTATTATTAAACGCACTCTAAATCCCAAACACTAAGTGATAGAAACGACTGACTATTTGCTCTTTTCGTTAGGATTTCCATTCAATTATAGTTTTTTGATAATTAGATTTACCGCTGGTGAACGTCTCGCCAGTGAGTCGATTACGTGCCCGACATTTATAAGTCCTGTGATTGAAAGTCGAGTCAACGTTCCTGATGTACAGTTCCCCGCTCTGTAGCATTAGGTAACGGGAGGACTGGTTGCCAACGATGGTGCCCGTGGGCTGCACTACCCGGCCGGTGGGCTCCTCGATCCAGGCCGTGATGGTTAGGTAGTCCCTGACAAAGGCCGGGATGTGACACCGCATGACCGCCGTATTGCCCATCACTGGGAACTCGTCGTACACTTCGATCACAAAGTGTTGGCGAACCACTGGATGGAGGAAAGGGAGACAAAAGTTAATGGAAATGTATGACACAATGCACAGTAATATTGGATTTTTGTTCATAACGTTAATGAATATAATTTTCGAGACATTAATTAATAAATACGATATGAAAGGGAACGGCGCTTATGAAAAGGCCTATCATTTGCTAAATGCCTCTCAAATGTATTATTAAACGCACTCTAAATCCCAAACACTAAGTGATAGAAACGACTGACTATTTGCTCTTTTCGTTAGGATTTCCATTCAATTATAGTTTTTTGATAATTAGATTTGTTTTATTGACTTAAATAGGCATTAATTTTTCAGTTTAATTATTTAAGTTCCTGTGTATAACGGTTATATAGTGTTCACGATTACCAAACAAAATACATTTAATATTTATTTATTCCGAGAGAAAAATATTCAAATGTTAAAAAATAAATCACAAACTCTTAATAAAATTCATAAAACAAATGAATTCCTGAAACAAAGAATTCATTGCTTAATATGCAAAGACATGTGTTTGACATTAAATGCGATAAATTATAAAGTTTCTGATGAATTCAGTGTTGATATTATATTCAGACACAGTTTCAAATGCTGACAAATAAGACACTGGGAATGCATAGAGAATCGTGAGTACCCTTTGGTGACCCCATTCAGCATTAGTGCCACGCATTTGAGAAATAAGTAATGAATCCAAGAATTTATTGCATTATTCAATAAGAAGACAGTAATAAGAAAAATGTTATGAATCATAAAATACAATAATTTTTTGACAAATTTTATTATCATGTGTGTGTGTGTGTGTGTGTGTGAGTGCGTTTAATAATACATTTGAGAGGCATTTAGTAAATGATAGGCCTTTTCATAAGCGCCGTTCCCTTTCATATCGTATTTATATCTCTCTCTCTCTCTCTCTCTCTCTCTCTCTTTCTCTCCCTCCCCCTCTCTCTCTCTCTCTCTCATTTTTTAATAGACGCAAAACCTGTAAAAGAGATAAAAAGGCAAAAAGACAGGGATAGGGATGTAGTTAACGCTGGTGTGCAGTAGTGGTGATGAGCGTCTCAAATGTCTTTTAGATGATAGCGACTCACAAATAGGAGTCGTCTTTAGTCACACAAAAAAAGACTTATTTGCGTGGATTGCGTCAGACATGAAATACTATAGCATTTCATTAGTGAATAAAATATTATTCCGTTTTTAAGCGAAACTTTTTTTCTTTCATACGAATTATTTAACGAAAACTATGAGAAGTTTTTCCACTGTAAATAGATTGTGAATAATAGAGGACATGGAATAAAATATTTGTGGAGAGAGACTGAAAACCATGGAGAGAGAGAGAGAGAGAGAGAGGGAGAGAGAGAGCTGTTCATCAGTGTTGTGAAGCAGAGATGAGTATAAAAAGCATAGGAATCTGCGATACATTATTTACACAACAAAAGCATAGTATAAGAAATAGACATTCATTCAAATGTTGGCGAATACAAGGAATAAGAATAAGGAATTTCTGCTCTCTCTCTCTCTCTCTCTCTCTCTCTCTCTCTGCACTCATTCTTCTTATTCTGTTTTTAAATACAGAATATTTATGTCATGTCTTTCTCTATCTCTCAACCAAATCGTGTGCTTTTCAATACACAACTCGTGTAAATCGATTCAAATATACGGCACTCTCTCGCAAATAATTCGTGTTTTATTATTAATATTAATTCTCTATTTGAACCCAAATTTATTACACTTCTCTGTCTGTCAGCCCACTCTCTCCCACTCCCTCTCCCCCTCTCAACACTCGTACTCTCCGTTGATTTGTTTGCATTTCCTCTCTTTGTTGACATTTCGTACATAATATCAGCGATTATTGAATATGACATAAACTTTTTGTCATAAATATTCCGCTCTTTTAATAAGATATGATATGTTTTATAAGAGTTATACGAAATGTAAAGAATAAATTTTTTCGGTGATGTTTATATAAATTAAAAATATATTTCTTTGCTTTTGTGTGTTGTGTGTGTGAGAGAGAGAGAGAGCGAGAGAGAGAGAGAGAGAAACTCAAGCATCATTTATATACCCGAAAAACTCCTATTCACTAATGAATACATTAATGATTGGCAACTAATTTATAGGCAACTAATGATTGCATGCATTCAATGGTGTTTTGTGTGAAAAATTGAGAGAAAGATTTTCGCTCCGGATTTTTGAATGCAATGAAGTGCTGATAGGAAAGTGTTGGTGCGATAGAAAGAGTGAGAGCACAGGGAGACTATGAAAAGTGTGTGTTAGGAGGGGAGAGGAGGACTTGACTCTAATGTTCAAAAGCCGTATCCAAAAAAGGAAAGATTGATTAATGGAGAAAATATATGACACGATTGCAATTCAATGAATCCAAAACACTAAACATCAAGAATTACTAATTCTCAGCAAATTCTTCGACAGCTTTTACGAGTAATAAATCGATTTTAAGTGTAAACACAAAAAAAACAGTTGTGAAGGAGTTTTGTGCGAAATAGAGAGAAGTGTTTCAAAAAATTTCTTTTGTTTTGTCTACACTTTTCGCTCACTCTTACCCATACAGTTGGAGTACACTCTCTATGGGCTATCAATTGTGTGAATGAAACAACAAAAAGGCAAATATCAGTCATAAAAAGGCACCAAAAAAACAATTTTGTCACAAAATTCTTTGCCATTTGTTTCATTCGCTTAAAGACGTGAAGGAATTAATTTATTCTTACATTATATGACATAAATCTATTTGAAAGTAAAAAAAGATTTTCAAATTAAAACACTTATAAATCATTCGCGAGTCTCTGAATCGCTAAAAATATAGATAATAAATGAATATCTGATCGCATGAATACATTGCCAGTGTGTATATAAGTTAATACTTATCTAAATCTATATACGGATCTCTTTTGGGTGAACGCAAAAAAATTAATATCAATTACTTTGGTAATGAATTCAAACAAATTTTTCTCACAAAATAATTTATATTCAATTGGATTCTTGGAAAGCGATTCGGAATCTCTTTTTTTGCTCGAGTCCTTGTCCTCCCGGTGTCTCAACTGTCAGTATTTAATCTCATCACTAATTTGTTGTGAAAATAGATGTCATCGACAAAAGTTAAACATAAGCCAAAGCACTCGCGAAACTAAGACTTATACAGTAATACACATATACTCTGTATATATCTGTCTATCGCTATAATATTCTACGGGTTTTAGTCATCTCTCTCTCTCTCTCTCTCTCTCTCTCTCTCTCTTTCGTGAGCTATCGGTGCATACATTAAGGACACAGAGAGACAAAAATCAATAGATTTATTATATGGTGTTTGGTGTGTGAGAGTGGAGGCCGGAGTGCACACCAGTTATCGCATAGAGATTTGCAGTGACTTTACTTAACGATTTGGAATTAAGTTCCGCTTTAAACACAAAACACTTTTTGTATTCATTTGAATAGCGAAATGCACTTTAAATTAAATACTGGTCTAATGTGGTGATCATTTGCACGTCATATGCACTCACACTCTCGGACTCCAAACGTGTGACTAAAATATATATTTATATTTGTGTTCAACTCATTAAATCTGTTCACAACCTTATCTGTTAAACCACTTTAAAAACCTTCCGATCAATTGATTTTCGCGACTGATTTTATTTGTCATTTTAATACTCAATTGAAATAAATAAATATTGCATAAATAAACGCCATTGAAAATATTAGCATATTTGTATAATTATGTTATAAATTTAATTTAATTATACCTGTAGTTAGATATCCATTAAAACATAAATTATGCAAAATATTGAAACAATAAATTGAATTTAGTGTATATTTTGAACTCCTATGGCTTTTAATAAAAATGTGTAAAACATTGATTGATTGTGTTTTGAACTTCAAAAACATCTGCACATTTAAATTAATTTGATTTATAATAAATTAATACTTTTCTATGAATTCATTTGTATATCATTGTGTAACTGTAGCAAATATCATACAATTTCGGGATTAAATATAACATTAAATAGTTTTATGGAAATTATTTTCTATGATTAATTGATTGCATACTATTTAGTATAGAGATTAAGTCAATACTAGTCGTATGGTTACTGGTGTAGGGACTTATCGTTATACAAAATTACACATCATATATTATATTCTGGTGCAAACAATATTCATTTTGTTCATTAATATACGTATAATAAGAATATTTCACATAAATGTTTTAATTAAAACTGTTTGTTTGTAGTATTTGATTGGTATGGTATAATATTTTATAATAATTATTTATTATTATAGTATTTTTATACAAGTTTCTTTATATATTATTATTTTATACAAGTATTTATGTTTACTTAAAATTATTAAATATTATGCATAAAATGTATGCATACATTTATTGGGAAATCAATTAATTATATCTGAAATATCATAATTTAGATGCAATAAATGTATACTAATTTGATATAATACTTACAGTGTTTGTATCGTATCATAAAATTTGCATTTAATTTACAAAATTAAAAATATATAAACAAATGATTTAGACAAACATGTGTGTGAATAGAAAAAGGCAGAATTTAATTTTTAAAAGTGGTTTTAAAAATTACGTGAAAATACTATTTTGTAGTCAATTTATAAAACTCCGTTTTATTTGACAATATCTCTCACTTTCTCATCAATTTTGGCAATTTCTGCAAATTAACTTTTATTAGTCATTTGCATTCCCATTGCATTCCCAAACATCCAGATAGTTATGTTTGTTGGGCATCTATTTATGTCGTTACTCTCTCTCTCTCTCTCTCTCTCTCTCTCTCTCTCTCTCTCAGCTATTTTCATGGCATTCCATCGCAAAGAATGAGATTAAAGTAAACTATGAAAACACCAGACCTTTCGAGAAGAAAACGGATAAAAGTTTTATAAACTAATGATTGAGTTTCGCTATGAGAAGCAGAAACTAGAATCCAATTCTCCATTACATCTAATATTTAGTGCATTTGTTTTCTAAATAAAAATGTTATACTATATGCTATACTATACTATACTATACCACATCAAAAAGGAATTAAAAATTAAATTTTACTTAAAAACTAGTTTTAAAAGGAGTTTTGTTTTAGTCTATTATATTCTTAGAAAGCCATTGCCAAAGTCCATTGAAAATTGCTGAGTTAATTAAAAAGTTTTTGAAACAAAATGTCATTTAATTGGACGAACAGTT
>CAJPVJ010000607.1:0-22336 GCA_905397405.1 Oppiella nova
AGATTTCTTATTCTGTCATTAAATTAATAGTCTTTTTAATATGAAATTTGTCGCAAAAAACTCATTTGTAGTGCAAATTAGGAATTTTTCTTTTCATTAGACGTTTTACGTGGAGAGAGAGAGAATGATAATCAATACCATTATTCAAAAATTGTATTATGAAATATGCTTTCTCCTATAGCTTGACAACAGAATCTCATGTCTTTGTATTGCACTATAAATAGACTATAAATCAAACAAACAATTCACTCAAATATTAATTTCAATTTGAGGACAAATAGTGGTAAATAAATCTCAATATATTAAACCGTAAAATCTTAAGACATTGTATATATTGTCAATGNTTTCAGCGCAAAAGGCAAAAGTGTCGTACAAACACTCATTGAGTATATATAATATGATATATTTATAAATGTCAGACAAAATATGAGCTAAATTTAGATTTTTATATTACGATTTTCTGAATACTTAATGTCACAAGATTTAGGGATTTTGGACAATAATTGCAATTTTATTTATGTAAATAAAGTGAATATTATTTTCTTATATACTGTATACGGTATATATATTCGGCATTACAAACAATATTAGGAAACATTATTCATTATAAATATAACATTTAGATCTACTGATGCTATAAATTATATAATATGTCGTAAATTTTTTTTGTTGAATGAAAGTCATGTAAAATTAAGGCATATTAACAGTACGTGTATATGAATATTCCTGAATGTCTTAATATGCAAAATGTTATTTATTTAAGACTTTTTAATCATACATTTGTTTGAGTTTTCTAATCGTTTTCAAGTCATGTATTTGAATGTTTGGATTACTGTCATTAATAACATTATCATATGTTTTATAAATTTTCAAATAATTATTCATGTCAGCAAATACAGTATTAGTGACTAAATAATCCAGAATTTATATTTATTTTCTCATAACTTTATAATTATTCATATGTATTGAATATAAATTAGCTTTTTTACCGATACTAATCAAACATATTGAGAATTGTATAAAACTGTTTTGTGTGCCAAATATTTTTCTAAATTATCATTTGTATGAAACCATAGAAACTTATTTTTGAAAATTTTATTATCTATTTTAATTTTGTGGATGCAAAATATGTGTATTTGTCGGAAATACATGTCAAACACATTTTTTGGTCTTTGATATTCATTTTCATTTTTCCCATTATTTGTGTTCAACCGTCAAATCTTTGTATGAAATGTTGATTTTAATGGAAAATAACTGGATTTTGTGAATCACTTGTTTGTCCAAAATATCAAATGTCTATTCAAATGACACTCAAAACTATCGTGATTTCCATTCACTCCCAGACCATTTATTAGCCTTTCCCCTCCTGTCGTCTGTGTGTGTATTGAATTCCCATATAATTATGTTTTGTGATGTTTTCCATACATTGTATTTATTCCTATGTATAGAACTTAAGACAAACACATAATAATAAGACTCACATTTATTTTTACTTTATTAATATACCAAGAATATTCTATTATTATTCCTATGGGGAGTGAGAATGAATCAATTCTTACCGGAATATTCTCATTATATTACGAGAGAGTCAATAAATTCTTGTCATGAATAACAGGCAATATATTCATTCTCGGACTATAATTATATACATGTTATTATTATTATTGTGATTAAATTGTAGTGAAATATGCATATTTATAATAAATGTCAGATTTAATGGCAATGTTTTTAATCAAATTATATTTTTATATATGAATAATGTTTGCCATTATTGTCGAGAATAATGAAAAATTTTGTTTCAATATTTTGATGTTTAAATGCAAACACTGAATGCAGTTTTTCTTATTCATGTAATTGTTTGGCTCAGTATTTATTATAGTTATGTCTTATCTAATATAAATCATTATTGTACAGAATATATTACTTTATAATGATTTATGACTTCCTATTTATTAGGTGGGTGTTCGGTAGCGCCGGTTGTATAATAATAACAATGCCGCCTTTTTGTTTTATTATTATATTTTTATTTTTATAGACCTTAATCAGAAAACCATTATTCAATATATTTATACATTTTCTTGTTATCACAATATGCAGTAAAACAACAAAATATTTATTATAATGACTTAATACATATTTCTTATACTTATTGTACAGTACAATATACTGTAGTACAGTATTAGTTTCAAATAAAGTATACTAATTTTTATATGAATTATGATTTTCACTATTGAAATGTTGTATTTGGCTATATGTTAACTGTTAGATTAAAACAATGATAAATTGCATTTTATTAGGAACTAGTTAATAGTTAATTCTAAGTTATATGACTTTTCTATATAATTTATATTACTTATTTTTACTATTCGTAATATTCTTTATAAAATTATAAATATTCTCTATTTTCATATTACCGTTAACTCTCATTTATTTTGAAATCTTATGCAAAAATATTTAAATATATTTTAAGCCCTTTTTTAGTTGAATAGTTACTGAATAATTAGAATTTTCACTAATGTATAACCAAATGGTTAAAAGTTGTATATGATTTTAGATGAATTTTAAGTCATGTTTTTAAAATTACAATCTTGTTAATGTTTTATATACTAATTTTAGTTGAGACACTTTTCTGTAATATGAAATAAGTTTTTATTTTTATTATATTGAATTATGATAAACAAAATTATATTTTCATGTTATTTGAAGTGTATTTTAATCGATAAAATATAGCGTATGGAGAATGCCATACAAATGGGAATTCTCACTCAATCAGTCTCTCTCTCTCTCTCTCTCTCTCAATAAATTCATTTATAAAAATACTACAAAATATATCAGTAATACGATAATAATTACAAAATTTGTATAAAATTGATGAAAAATGAAATATTAATAAACATGAGAAGTAATGATAAATTATGAAGTGATTGCTAAGAGTTAAGGCACTAAACAATACAAATTCACAACCGATTTGAGTGCTTATTGTATTCAATGATTGCATTTCTTAAGGCTTAAGTATTTCATAAATACTTTCTACGGTATTAATAGTAATATAAAAAAAACTATTAAAAGTAACTATAAATTCATGACTTGTTTTCAAATATCGTTAGGAATTGTATTGAAAATGAATGGAATGTTTGATTCGATGAAGACATCAATTCTAACACTTCTTGTAAAGAGTGATACACTTCTTGTAAAGAGTGAAACACTTGTTTAAACATTTTCTTTCTTATCGTTTTGATTATCATTTGATTTTTTATTCGTTTGTTTGTCAGTCTTATCGCTCTTTTCACTGGAAGTCAGCGTATTATGGGATCCGTTCTCGTCCTCGTTGTTCCGGTTGTCGTCGATGTCATAGTCAGAGATGCGCTCATCGGTGGCGGCGTTGGGGTCGTGTTCATCGACCTCTTGGTTCACACTATTCTCGGGAGAGAGTGGACACTGAAGACACTTCGACTCATTGATCCCATAATTAATACAATAACTGCCGACACATTCACAGCAGCCGTCGTGAAACCACCGGTAAGAGGAGGCGCCCATCGAAGTGCACGAAGACTTGCATTTGTTCCAAGACATGCATTGAGACATATAAGCGACCGTACAGTTGACGGCTATGTCCTTCTCGATGTCGATGCCATCGGATCCGTTGTTTTTCATGACATCCGTATGCGGTTGTGAGGCAATCGACTCCATGACCACTACCTTCAATGGGAACGAGTAAGAGGTCCACCGAAGCAAATGGTCTCTCTCTTCGGTGAGGACAGAGAACAAGTCGTGTTGGGCTTCAGTGAGCTCTTCCACGTGAGACTTGGAGGCCAGCGATGAGTCCGTTGTGTTCGCCTTCGGACACATCTCTGCAACACATTTGTGGACACTATTAGTGACATTCATACGAGTGACAGACAGTCACCACCAGACATACCAACGCATGAGCAGCAGTCGTGGTAGAGATAGTCGAGGCAGTGGTAGCAGTCTCTGGAACAGGTCCGGTTGCCGCGGAAGTCCTCGCATTTGCACGACTCCAAGAGCATACACTTGGACACAATGGACGCACACACGGCCTCATTGCACGACTCACTGCCCACGAGACACACCATAAGACATGACATCCACGCGCACGCTATGGCCCACTTCATGCCATTCCTCCAATTCATTGTCAACTTCTTGTGTCAATAATCACTTCAAATCACATCTATTTGTCAACAAATATCACACACAGAGAAGCCATTAGTCAGTGATTCACACAATCATTACGTCAACCAATTGGTCGCCAATTGAGTGATCGTTTCAATTGTTTTCATCAATAAATCAATTGATTTGAAAATTTTGGACCAAACTATGGCTCACGTGTTGGCCGTTAAACCACTTTTGCATCAATTGATTGCAATTTAACTCAATTTACAAGAAGTTGACCGCAAAACCAGTGGAAGTCGTGACACGTCTTCTGTGTATAACTTAAGGAAACGTTTGATTGTATGAAACGTATTGTGAATGCAATTGAGTTTGTGTTGTATTTAACGGCAATTTAATTGAAACCCAATTGCAGTCAAAGTTTGCTTACATTTTGTGTTCAAATAATGGCTTCAAATGAGTTGTTTTGGTTCAGAGGAAGTGTCAACGAAGCCATCATTAAGTCGAAGAATGAGCGCAAAGTCTTCATTGTCTTCATCAACGGTTTGTTTATTAAACACTCAATTATGACATCAATTAGTCTTTGATTGTCTCAGGAACTGATGACATCTCTGCCAAAATGAATGGTCTCTATGAGAGTCTGTCGCAGAAGTTGTCTGAACTACCATTGGTTGCCATCAAACTGGAGGCACAATCAGATAATTGCAAACTTTTCTCCCAAATCTGTAATTAAAATCAAATGTCATTTACACTGATGTCATGTATTGATTGGTTGTCTGATGTGTCCACAGATCCAGTGATAGTGATTCCGAGCACTTATTTCATTGACTCGAATGGCGTTGCGATCGAAATCATCGGCGGTTCCGTTGAAGACCAAAACGTTTTGTTGGAAAAAATCAACAAATCTATTGATATCTATAAACAAAGTTTGTCTTCAAATGCCACCAAAAATATCGATAAAAGCGAGACCTCTGTAGACAAGCAAAGAGTTTCCAAAACACCACCAAAAGAGTCGACTCCAGAACCTTCGGTGGCGTCGCCTTCTGCGGCATCGAGTAGTTCCACGTCTTCAGCGACTACTACTTCGCCGGAGTCTGAGAGGCCATCACTGGACGCAAAGGTGGAGCGCGCGAACCAATTGATTGAAGCGCTCCGACAGAAGAAGGCTAAGGAAGAGGAGGAGAGGGAAAGAGCCGATGAAATTGAGAGACGAAAAGGTGTGAAAGAAATGTTGTCCTCAAAGCGTCAGAGAGAAGACAAAGAGGCCATGGATTTGGTTAAAGAGAGGGAACGCGAGAAGAGGGAGGAGAGGGCGGCCCGGGAGAGGGTTTTGGCGCAAATCGCTGCCGACAGAGAAGAACGAAGGGCTCGAAACATGGCGTTCACTGAACCGAAAGCCACGCAAAGCAATGACGCGGACTCTGAAAGCATACAACAAGAGGTTCGCCAAAGAATTGACACAAAGGCTCGCATTCAACTCAGACTTCCCGACGGCTCCACTCGAAACAATGTCTTTGAGGCCAATGACACACTCGAAAGTGTGCGACAATTCGTGATAACAAACCTCAACATAAGAGCCTTCACTCTCGCGACTCCATTCCCGCGAAGAGAGTTCGCAACCGATGACTACAGTCAGACATTACAGCACTTATTATTATCTCCCTCTTCGGTCTTAATAGTGGTTCCGAGTTCTGGTTTGGTTCCGAGCTCTCGAGCCCTTAGTTCGCAGTCGTTTGTGTGGCAAATGATCACATCTCTGATCAGTCCGTTTACTCTGGTCTGGAATCTAGTGAACAGATTCTTTGGGTCCAATCCTAACGTATCGAACGAATCGAATCGAAATGAGCCGACAGTTAGCAGAAGTGCCGCCGAAAAGAGGACAACAAAAGGGTTTTACAACAAAGACGGCAATATCGCCAGAATGAGGGACACCGCCGACGATGACTCCGACGACACCAACACTTGGAATGGAAACTCAACACAACAAATGTGAGCCATAATTGTCTCACAAGTATTTCTGTTATCACAGTTTTATTCAATTTGTATTTTAAAAGTTGTCAATTATTTTGCAATTAATAAACTAATCAAATGTCATTCTAATCAATCAATCAATTAATTAATTAATTTAGTTACAACTTTCTCTTCACTTCCAATTTAGCTGTTTTTATCTTTTTGAGTTTTGTAAAAATAAAATTGATTTTAAATACCCGGTAACTTTGTGTCTTATATTTGCACCAATATTTCTGACTCGGTATAAGTAGCAAGAAATTGCAATAATAGTAATGAACACAATGTGACCATAACTTGCCTTCAATTGATTTGAAATAAGCATTGGTGTGCTTGTGAGCCATTCAATCAATTTTCCATTACAAAAAAACAAGCACAACATTAAATGTTTTGTATCATGGTACAGTTATCTCAATTAAAAATATTCGACTATAAAATACCTGGTGTTTAACTGAGCACTTGATTGGTGATCGGATCCACTCAATGAATTCGGTCGAAGGCTTAGCCAACGATGTACTCTGCGGTCGAATAAGTGTTGAGAAAGCGTTCAATAGTTCATTAGTTATTGAACACAGAATTGACAGAATTGACAGAATTGACAGAATTGACAGAATTGACAGAATTGACAGAATTGACAGAATTGACAGAATTGACAGAATTGACAGAATTGACAGAATTGACAGAATTGACAGAATTTCAAGAAATATGGAATAAATGAAGCGATCAGTGATGAGACCTCTGCTCTCACTCCACAGAACTCTAGACTCGAACCTAATTGAGTGAAAGACTGGACAAGAATGGCATTCATAGACTCCAAGTCATAGAATATACTGTTTCTAATCACATACTGTGAGAGCGCCTCCACTCTGATCGCTAGACTCTTTAATTACATTAAACTAAATAAACAATAGAAAAGTAATCAAAATATAAAATATGAGTCGATCGGCAATTAAATACAGGATATCGGTATAATTAATTATAAAATAAATTCAATGCAATGCCAATAGACTTCAGCCCTTCCATACCTCTCATTAAGACTCTGTCCAATTAATAACATGTATGATAGGAATAATCTAGATCTATATTTGTGATTAGTTGTGCCGTAATGTACAGGTATAGGGAATAATGCTATTAACACAACATTATTAAAGGTATTCATAAAATGATGACAATTATTTAAATGACTTCTAAATGTATAGTAATTAAGAATACCATTAATGACAGCAAACTTCTAGAAATAACTTTCAATTTGTGCAGTCAATGTCTCCCCCCTCCCCCTCCCCCTCCCCCTCACCACTCGTTGTATTATAGATAACAGAGTTTGTGAAGAGTAGGCGTATGAGTGACTGATTGCTGTTCAGAGTGTCTGAGTGTCTGAGCTCTGAACCCATGACTAACTCGACTCCTGAGCCCAACACCAGTCCTGATGGTGACAGTGAGGACACCGATCACATGGACCACAACCACCACAATGACGAGGAGCAGCACATGGAGATGCAGGCGGACCAAGAGGTGCAGCAATTGGACCAACAGATTGAAGGTTTGTGTCATTGCTTTGAATGGCATTTCATTGATCCAAATGTTGGACATAGAGTTGACTCAATTGGACACCAAATTGGATCAAATCAGTCACTTCTTGGACAAAATCGAGGAGAAGAATGAGTCCTTAAGACAACAAATCAATAGTTTTCTAAACGATATTAAAGAAGAGAATTCCGTTAAGAATACCAATAACCAGAAGAATAATTAATGTATCCGTTGAGCTGTTCCACACATTATCCCAGAAATCATTCATTTAGACAATTAAGACAATTAAGACATTAATCATGAATATATCGATATGTTTACAAATTATATATTTTATTTAAATGAGATTTAAGTTAATTTTTTGTGATAATTTTCTGTTAAAAATAATTCATTAAATTAAAGAATTTATTTAATATTTGGACTAAATTTACAAATTTTGGTAAAATATAGAAAATCATATAAAATTTAAAGGAAATAAATTTGGGTTTAAATTATTTGATTTAAAATGTGTCTGATGAGATTTGGAAATTATTTTTATTATATTAGAAATAATCGTCAATTGAATCCGTTATTAGTCTGTAAATAGAGTTGATATCTAACTGTAAGAATCAATGTATTTAAGTCTTTCAAACCATTGGGAGAACTCATGAGTAAATAAAAGTCATAATCGACGGGTGCAGACATTTGGGGCACAACACAAAAATTGTAAAAACTAAGCGTAAAATAAACATAAAAATAATCTAATACTCGGTATTCACTCATAAAATTCATTAAATTTCATTTCAAAATCACTAAATCAATAATAAATTGGTGTTTAATATTAAACCGGAAAGAGTTCAAAGTCTTCACTGACGAAGACTTTGGGTACGTGTTTGTCATCGATGTTGGGACTGGTCTTAAGGTCACATAAACCGAATTCCTTGAGTTTCCACTCCCACTCCAGTTTCTGCATCGCGAGCATCGATTCGGACTCCTTTTTGTGCCGCAAAAGCATCACATCCTTAGTCTTCTGCCACTTGTCGGCCACGTCTTGAAGCCATGAGAGGAATAGCCTTCCGTTATAACGAGTCCTATTGGCGCTCAAACCACCGCTGGTTCCGGTGACCAACACTTTCTCGCCTTTGATGTGATTAGAAATGGTCTCATTTTGTTCGCTTTCATTGTCAAAGATATTATAGATTTCCTCGTCTTTAAGAATAGAACAAACAGAAAAGGGAATGCTTTGGTTGACCATCGCTCGGGCAGCCCTTCCGTGCACCCGAAGAATCTCTTGTTCTGCCGACAGAATCAACTTTTGCCGATCAATCATATGCTGAACCTTCAGTTTATAGCGATGTCTCTCCTGTTCGCTGAAGATGTCCAGCATTCGAGAGCCGGACAGTGTGTTTGGGGGCACCGATAGACTCGGTTTGGTTGCTATATTCGCGCTGTCCTTTAGACTATTACTGCTATTATTGTTATTATTATTACTACTATTGTTGTTATCATTTCCCGACTTCTCTTCCAACACATACGAGCATCGGTTGAGAAGGTAGTCATCAAAACCTTGTGGCGCTTTCGGCGGAACCGAAAACATTTCTTTGCGTTTTTTGTCGATATTTTTTCTAATACTTAAAAACATTTGATAGCAATTAGTTTGCGGTAAAGCAAAGGGCGAAACATCTTTCGGGTTGTGAGAGAGACTCGATGTCGAAGAGGACGAGTCGTTGTCATTATCACCGTTTGAGTTACTGTTCACCGAATTGTTTGTATTGTTATTATTTGAATGACTCTTATTTTCATTGGTATTATTGTTACGAATCTTTCGTTTCCTCGGATGTTGTGAATCCGTTTGAGAAGTGTTGTGAAGTCCCGACTCTTCAGAGTCGCTGTGATGGTCGCCAGAAGTGGTCGACCGGTTTTGTTGCTGAGCAACCCTTTGGCTACTTCTGGTAATCCTTTGAGAGCCGACAGCACCCGAAACACATTCACCTTCACTTTGGAACGACTCTTCAGATGAGACTACATATGGAAACTTCGCACCTGAAGGGGCGGTACTCGATGTCACTGATGAGGACACTGATGAATGGGATCCACTGCTAGCGGCTGTGGTGGCACTCACTGATGGTGTGGTGATTGACGTGTTTGCGGGCAATACTATCCTAAGGGGCGGCACTTTTGGAGCGTTGGTTTCAGTGGAACCGACGCTTGTGTTTGGGTTCAAAGACGTGTCCTTAGGGTTCAACTCTTTATCACATTCCGAGCCTTCGATGCCTTCACTATCAGACGAAGAACCGAATAATTTCTTATCCTTTTTATCCTTATTGGATATGTTATTGGATTTATTCGAGTGATTCAAGTGATGGTGATGCGGGTGCTTCTTATTGTGCCAATTGTTGGTCACTTGTGTCGAAGACCCGACAGATGAAGTGCTGCCACTTCGAGAGGACTGACCTCCGGAAGCATTACTGGTTGACGAAACGCTGCCGTCGTTACTTTTCCTGCGCTTTCGATTTCGATTGGATTCATCAGAACCGGAAGTCTGTGTTGAATCAACAGTTGTGTAGTTGTGGTCACTGCTGGCGGCCACTGTATCCGATGGACTCCCGTTAGCACCGGTTGTTTTGTTATCAGTCTGTCTGTCAGAAGTTGAGTCATTAGTCACTTCCTTATCTTTGTCTGAAGCGCTGGAAACACTATAAGACTTGGTTGAGGACATTGTGGAGCTGGTAGTGATAGGAGTACTCGTTATAGTTGTCGACTGTTTGGGGTCTTTGATGGTTTGGAATCTAAGTGTCAATCGCGGAGATGTGGGCTTCAGAGGAGAGGAACTGTTGGGCGAAGAGGATCTACTTTTACTGCTATTATCTTTATTATATCCACCATTTTTTCGCATCTTCTCCTCAATCAAAGAACTGATCTCTTCGTAAACTCTAACACTTTTTGTCACTTGAAGTGCAGTTTTGTTAGAATTATTGGTCAGAGTATAGTCGGCGCCATATTTCAGCAATAGTTGGACTAAAAGGTGGTGACCATTGACGGCGGCGTCGATCAGAGGCGTGTCATTGTTATAACCTCTGGCGTTGACATTAGAACCGGCTTTCAATAGCTCCTCGACTATCGATACAAATCCTCGATTACAGGCCTCATGTATAGGTGACCAGCCTTTCCATTCATACATCACATTCAATATGATTAGATATAATGTTATATTACGCGTGTTGTGGTGATGGCATACCTGCGAAGTCAGTGATGTCGATGTCGTATTTGTTGTCTGCGATGATCTGTCGGACACGAGTGAGATCTCCTTTGATGGCTGCGACGTGAAGAGCGGTCTCTCCCTTAGGATTACGTCTAACTCTTTGCCCACTTTTTATCGCATAATTGGTGTGATTAGTGGTATGATCAGCGCCTATAATAGCGATTGATAAGAATTAAACAATTAAATGATTACTAATTTTAAGCCATTTTTGAGCGAATCCTTGAATTGTAAGGAAGGGATGAAAGAGCAGTGAAACACTGACTCGTCAGTCAAAAAGTGATTGCTTTCATACCATTAACACTAATGCTATTAATATCTCTATGAATACCAGTTTTGTGAGCATCATTAACAGTGAGACAAACATTACATAAATATTAAATAATTGGCAAAAACAAAGATTTGCTAAAATCACTCATTTATTACTGATTACTCGCCTATACTATAGTATTATGTGATACTATATATTGCAGGCAATGGTTATAATTAGGCTCCTATTATGTACTCATATTTAGCACTCATTTCAATATCAATTACTCAATGAATGGGTTTTTCATACAAATCTCAAAAACAATAAATATTGCACTCAATAGCAAGTAAATCTAGTACTGTATTGCATATTGTACATACTCATTTCAATTAAATCATTGATTGCCATTTAAAATACAAACAATTTAACAGTCAATGACATTAAATTTGAAATAATAAACTTTTGTTAAAAATATACTACCATACATATATAATAATTTATGATACAATATTTGCATTATTAATATTAATTTATTATAAATATATTTGCAAACACATATGGATCAGTTTAAATTTAATTAAAATTTAAGTTAATTATACGTATAGTGTACTTACTATTTGTCAGATTGTAATCAAATTGATTTCAAAAATAACATTTTTATGATTTATTGTTTGTTACATAAACTGCATTTGCATTGCATTTATGACTCAAACGGCTATTTACTGCTTATAATTGTATGACAATTGCGGCTAATTTATGACATAAAGTGTAATTCAAATGAATTAAGTGTTTGTAACACATCGACTATATTACACTGAAATCCAATTCAATAATTCATTGAATAGATTTGAGATTTTGAACAAATATTTCACACAAAAAGGGACCCAAAAAGCAGTGCTTTTAATAGATCTTAAGGCTATGTCTACACACGGCTATAGGGGTCGACACAAGCATTGACTTCATGTGAATGTCATTGAAAGCCGTGTCTCTCAGTCTCTCTCACTATCTCTCTCTCTGTCTCTCTCACTGTCTCTCTCACTGTCTGTCTGTTATCCACATTATAGCTGCTCTTCATTGACCCGATTGGCGAAGAGTCCACTCATTTGATCCTATTATACCTCATTTAAGCGCATTTGCACACCAGTGAAGGTAAGTGTGAGCCAGTGATACAACGGATCAATTGAATGCATTTGTAAACAATTTGTTTGTAATGCAAAGCAATGGCCGGCGAAGCAGTGGATGCATCAAAATTCACGGGACTTTCAAAATACTTCAATTCGTGGACAGATTATGGCCGAAGAAACGTGTCTTTGGCTACACTGTCTATGGTTGGACTCGGGATCCTATTTCTGGTCTTAAAGCCCAAGAAACAGAAGCAAATCAAGAAATAGGCACTAATTGTAATCAATTGTTAGACTTTTTTGCATTATTTCCGATGCATTCTTGCATTCATTGATTGTTTGAACACAAACTCAATACTTTGTATTTAATTAAACGGTAGTTCTTAAGCATTATTTAGAAATTAAATATATATTACTATTATATTTGGTTTAAAATGAATTTCTCAAACAAAATTTTGTTTAAATCAATAGTAAATTAGATAATAATTAAATAAAAGTAAATAGTTTTTCGTCTTAAAAGTATTGCACAGAAATTGAACTCACATTCAGACAGATTGGATGATAATTGTAAAGCGATAGCCAACTGTTGTCTCTCTGACAGTGGTGTCACATTTGGTTCACTTCTTGTTGTGGTTTCGGGATTACTGTCGAAAAGTCTTCGCCTCGAAAACAATTTTTGTTTTTTAATGATTTGTCTCTTCGAGTGGTTTTGTGACGAAGAAGAGACGGATGAGTCGGTCAATGGTGTGCAGCAAGTCATGGATGAGTTGATCAGTGAAGATGCGGGTGAATATGGAGGCGATCGGGCCTTAAGAGGAATATTTATATGAGAATTGGTGACAATAAGTGGTCTCAAGAAGTGAATTACATATTTGTGGTCAAATCTGATGGAGTGATAGCTGTTTGGAGTGCTTTCGCTGAAGTAATCCGATGTTTCAGATCTGATGGACAGACAATCAAATCGGTTCTCTTCGTCGGACATCGCGGTGACAATGAGTGAGGTATTGGATGAGATAATTGTATGACACGTGTTGACCACAAGACATACACTGATTAATGGGAACAAATGAATGCAAATAAATAAATGAATGAATGAGTGATTCATTCATTAAACGCAAATGAAATGCATTTAAAGCGAAACAAAGTTTGGCTCCAAATTGCTGTTCAAAGCCATGCATTGAATCGCGCGCTCATAGCCTACCAGTGCGTTGGGTTTGGCGCACCATTTGAATGCATTTACTGTCACTGTATTGTAAGATATAAATGCATTCAGGTTACTGTTTAACATTAGATAAATACAGTTATATTATTAATATATTTTATTAACAAATTTATTTTTAAAAATATATTACAAATACAAAATTGATGCACAATTTCTAGACAACAAAGTTTTCTCTCAATACAGTTAACGCCAAATCATAAGCGCCTGAATGGCGATAAATGAGTGACAAGTTATACGCGATTTCTCTCTTGAGATCGAAAACATGTTTATTCTTGACATTAATATTGATGGGTGTGTTGAGAGCCCTCAAGTTAACGCCAAATCATAAGCGCCTGAATGGCGATAAATGAGTGACAAGTTATACGCGATTTCTCTCTTGAGATCGAAAACATGTTTATTCTTGACATTAATATTGATGGGTGTGTTGAGAGCCCTCCTATAGAAGTGGAGGGCGTTGTGAAAGAGGCCCAACTGGTGGAAAGCGCGGCCCACGTTGTATAAGCTTTCCTGACATTCACCCCTCAGCTCGAGGTATAGATCGAGAAAAGCGCACATTTGTATGACAATTGAGTGCCGATTACTCGTGAACTTCTGAGAGGCCAAGTGTACGAACGCCAGGCCCACAGAAAAGGCCGCAAACGGGTCTTTGGGACACTGTTTCAAAATCGACACATACTCTGCCAACGCGTGCTTATAACTACCACTCATGAGGGCGTTGTGGCCATTAAAGTAGGCCAACGCTATGTTATCGGGGTTTTTGATGAACAGTCTGATGCAGAAGCGATTGTGTCGTAAGTCTTGATAGAACTGAGACATCACGGGACAGAAGATATTCCAGATCTGGTTGTTGTCTATGTTTCGCACAATTAATGCTTTTATCAATGGATAGGTGTAGAGGAGGTTCTTCGAGACGTAACAACACATGAGAGCGTAATAATCAATGAGATCCTGTTTATTGGCAAAAGCACTGGACGTATAGCCAGAGAATGCAATTTTGACGGCTTCTTCCGAGTCATGGGTTTTGTATAACAAAACATTCAAAAGTTTGACAAACACTTCAATCATTGTTTCCGAGTCAACACTATTGCCAATGTATTTGTGAGAACGTATATCGTCTGTGAGACCCAAGTCTTTGTGGACATCGCGTAAGGCTTCCAATCGAGTTCTATAAGACGAGGAGGAGATCATAGTTGAGAGCTCTTTGCTGTGTCTCAAGTATGTCATATCACTGGACAACATAATTTTGGCCGCATTTGAGAAGTCATTCCACAGTCTCTGTGAATACAACAAACGGCACCGCATTTGCAGTAAATCTAAATCCATTTCCCTCTCACTCTCGCACTGACTCGCAATTTCAAGCGCTTCCCGATCTTTGCCGACACTGACCAACAATTTTGAAAGTTTAAGACGCGCCTGAAAATGGTTGGGCGCCAGTCGGACAACCGTTGAATACGCGATAATCGACTTCTCAACCTCTTTGGTCTTCTCGAGACACTCTGCGTATCGCAACCAAACTGAAGCCTCGTTGTAGGTCTCGGTGTCGACCAGATGTTGGACTATAAGTCTTGCGTTTTCATGCAAATCCATTTTCATGAACGCGTCCACAATATCCAGATATAAGTCACCGATTGTTTCCGCACTCTGACGGAGCACTTCTTGGAGTAAGTCGTGGACAGAGAGAAGACACCGAAGATTGATAAGAGTGACAATCAGTTTGGCTCTTAAGTCGATCGGCAGCTCTCCGTATATGAGATGTATAGTGAGGTCACATCTGCTGATAATCTCATCGTTTAGTTCATTGCATTCAACGCCTAAACTCATGAGTTTGAGGCCACAATACTTGCGGAAAGCCATCAAAGCGTTGACGTACTGTTCGTTTGTAATCAAAAGCTCGATATAAACGTTCACTTCTTCTGAAGTGACGAATGAGTTGTGTTTCTCGAGCGCCGATTCAATCACTTCGATGGCAGACAATATGTTTCCGTTATTGTACTGTATTTTGACGATATCTTTAGCCAATTGGAGAGCGAGTTCGCCATCATTCGGCTGCAGAGCTCTCATGAGGTTCTCGTAGGCATCGAGTGCTCTCTTCATGTCCCCGACCTTCTCGTAGAGCTGACACCTCTCGAAATGCAGTTTTATGTTATCCGGGAATATCTTTATGGCTTTCGAGTAACAACTGATCGCAAGCTTACAAAAGCCTAACTCAGAGGCCATTTCTGCCACTTTCACCCATCCGTCGCCGTCTGACGGACACAAGTAGGCGGCGATCAGTAGGTATTGGAAAGTCTTGTTGTCGTCCCCCATCTCCTCGTAGATCATAGCAAGCGTTTGGAAGGGTTCCGCGCAATCGGGCGACTGTCGCACCACTTCCAGTGCCATTTTGATGGCTTCCTCGTGGTTGCCGCGCGCCAGCATCATATTGGCCTCACCTACCAGTCCCTGCAGATCGCGGGGCAGTCGTCGCCTTTGACGCGACCCCTGAGGACCCCCTTTCGATGGCGACTCCTCTTTGTTCGCTTTGGTCTTCTTCTTGCTTTTGGTCTCTTTGACGGCCGCCTTCTGACTCGTCGTCTTATCCGGCGTTTTAGGGATGAGGTCGTCGTCTATCTTCTCCATAATGTCCGCCAATTCATTGAAACTAATCTTTCCGTCGATATATCTAACCGTAAGATTTGAGTCCCATTTGGAAGGTATGGCCTCCGAGTGCTCCTCGATGTGAACCGTTGTGCCCGAAGTGCTGGCCATCGGATCGCGTGATGCGGATATAGCGCTCAGTTGTGCGTTGTCTTCATCCGAGTCATCGGTACCCATTTGGAAGGTATGGCCTCCGAGTGCTCCTCGATGTGAACCGTTGTGCCCGAAGTGCTGGCCATCGGATCGCGTGATGCGGATATAGCGCTCAGTTGTGCGTTGTCTTCATCCGAGTCATCGGTGGAGTGGCCCTCACTGTCGCTGCAGATGAGATCACCGGATCTGATCTGTTTGTATGTCTGCCACTGCTCTGATGTGATGCTACCGCCGGTCAGCATATTCTCCAACAAATCGCTGGCTCTTGACTTCTTGGCACTCATTGTGTCCACCAATTAATGGTCGCATCAATTGATCCACAAAATGGTAAACAACTCTTGTTTTGAAATAGTGTTCACTGTGTTACACGTTGTCTATGAATGACCCCCACATGTGATGCATTGAATGCAGAAAATTAGGGATTTTTGTAGTGATTTGTTGATTGAGTGAAGTGTTGGACACATTTGGCACCAATTTTGTGGATCAACTCAAGTGTCCATTAATTAGTGGACACAATGAGTGTCACTCCGAGTGTCAAACGTAAGGCCGACGCCATTGAGGACGAGATGACGGCTCTGGAGGGCATGACTTACGAGGAATACGTGCAGAAAGACAACGAAAAGTTGAGACAAGAGATGAGGGAAATGAAGGACACGTTTGAGAGACTGAAGCGACAGAAGGAGAGGTTAGACGAGAGGGTGAGACAGGAGATGGAGCTGAGGATGAAGGAGAAGAGGGACTCTGAGACACTGTATGTGAATCAGAGACTAGAGTTGGACAAAGCGAAGAGGGATAAAGTGGTGCTCGAGAATCAGCTGAAGACTAGGAACGACGAGTTGAGCAAAATTAAGAGCGCTCTGACCACCAGTACTCCTGATGTCGATGACATCGAGTGCGACAAATGCGACTTCAAGACCAGATCGGAGGTGTCGCTCATCTTGCACACAATTAACCACAAGTTGTCTCATCCCAACCAAAGACGACTTATTCTTCACCCAAATATGTTTAGCTCCCGAAACCCCAACTCTTCGTATCTGTATATGTGTCCCATTTGTGACGGTCATATAACCGGCTTTTTATCACTTAACGGTATATAATCTATAATCTTATTAATTGGTTCTTCATTTGTTGCCACCACAGGATCAGCGCTGACCCGCAATGAGATATATCCGCATATCTATCAGAATCACACCAAAGAGAAGGCATACAAATGCAATGTTACGCTATAGAAGAAGTGAGTGTAGCTAATGGACTTCTGTGTGGTGTTTGTGCTTGTGCTCTCTATGTTTCCGTGAGCAGTCAGCTTCTGTTAGTGGTAAAGACCGATACTCTATGGCTTTCTCGGATTAATCACAACGGTTTACAAGCCATCGGCCAGTAGAGGCACTCAAACCATGATCCTGTCGGCCAACGGAACGCCCATCGAAGTGGCGCCCACTCCCGGGCCCTCCACTTCTGTGACCACAAGCAACACGTCTTTTAGTTATTGCCCGCAAGTGTCTGGCGATGAGGTGTTGAAGTGTTCGTTCCCTCACTGCTCCTTCACTACAAACAACAAACAGAAACTCGAGTTTCATATCAGCGCCCACACCAACTCCAAGTACAAGGTTTGCGTTAATCACCACATGATTATACATTTATATTATGTCTAATTGTCTTATTATCTTCTTCCGCAGTGTCCGTATTGCGCTTACGTAAGTCCATTTTTTTTGACCATTTTTTATCTTATTTTATTGTTAAACTTGAAGAATATGTTAGAGGAATGTGTTTGAGAATTGGAGTGATTTCTGATGAGAATGAATGGTTTGAATGAGAGTTGAATGAAATGCAGATAAAACTCATTTGGAGTTAGTGTCTGAACAGTATAAGACCGAGGAGGGGGTGGGGAGGGGGCCCCGGCCACCCGAACCCCTATTTTTACTTTTATTATACACTATTCTACAGTAGAAACCATTCTATACATTGACTGTGACTATGATAGCATAAATTGATTGAAGCATAACATTGTGGTTAACCCTACAGGTGGGCAATATTCTCACTGATATCTACCGCCACATCAAGAAGAGTACCAAACATGACGGCAAGAAAGTGTTTGAATGCAAAATACACCAGAAATGCGATTTTGCCATCGATTGCGAAAAGTCCTTTAAAGAGCACTTAAGACTTAAGCACTTCCGAGAGGACACTCCCGAGAAATACATCGACGGTATCGTTGAGGACCTATTCCTCAATAAGCCAACCAATGGTGACGATCCCAACAATAAATGAATATAATGTCTCAATTCTTACAGAATACTGCATTCCAATGATTAAACAATTTTTAAAAACTTTTTTACCAATTTCTAATTAGTCTTCAACGAGATACTGATTACCGCATTATGACATACATTATATGTATTAAAAATTTTTATTTGAATTAAAATAAAATTATAATTAAATCTTACTCTGTTATTGTGGTAATTTGTAAATATTTGCAATTCCATTATAAGTGGTACAAACACTCACCTATTGTTTGAGGTTACTTAAAAACTCGATTGTAATTTTTGAGTAATTAATGGCATTTATTTTTACTAAATTTTACTCCAAAAAATGTATAAAAAGAGTAAATTTTAGAGTTACTTAAGTAAATTACAGTTTGGTTTGTTTACATGCGATTATTTGTTCACATTTTGTTTGATTAGTCGTTCAGTATTTTAAAATACATTGAATTCTTACAGCCTTTTATGTGAAGTTTTTACAAATGACAGATTAATAGTTTAATTGATAATTAATATTTAGATATATTTCTTTAAATTATGTATAATATTTATATGAATTTAATAAATTTGTTTATATTTTTAATTATATTCACTCAAAGAAAATCACACAGTTTGAAATATATACTTAGTCTTAATGTTCTAAACCATACAAATAAAACACCTAAGTTAATATATAGTATCATAAAATTATTAACTTAAAATTAAATATATTTTGAAATAAGAAATTTTCACTATACAATTGTGGTATAAACTATATACGGTACAAGCTTAATAGTTAATAATTTAAATTCTTTAACCCAGAATTCTGGCCTAAAATATTTAAGTTGTAAAACAAAATTTCCTTTAAAATTTTAAAATACGATTCTTTAGTTATAATACTTACTTATTATATTAGAATATATTTTTTAAACAAAAATTTTTATTAGAATTAAAAATATAACACAATTTATTGAATTTGTTTAAAATAACAGCAAAACTCAGTTAAGCATCACTTGAAATACAGCAAAAACATCACAACAGTACCCAATGATTGTACGGATAGGGCTAGCCAACTCTAGCTATACCAGAAGTCTCTGCTATTGTCGTTAAGGTCGTTTATAATACGGCAAATGCGGTTGTTTGTCAAAATACACCTTTAGCTCCCTTACTGGTCTCTAGTGTACGGATATCAGGATAGAGACACCCAACCCATGCCAGTGGACAGTCGTTTCCAGAGAAAGATGACGGGAAAGCTTCCAATCAAGGAATACAAATTCGTTGGTCCCCTATATCTCTATAAAGTTCCGGTTTGTAAACACATTTGATTTTTAATTTTTACAAATGTTTGATAAGAAATTCCTAATTAAAGAACGAAAGTGGAAAATATCGGTTAATTGGCTTCAATCAAGTCTGGTTGGGTTGCCCTCAGCCCCTCTGTATATCCCCTGGTTTTGACGCAATATTATCAGCCGGTTCTATTTATGCGGGATCACCCGGTTATATATACCACGGTCATCATGGTAGAGAAAACATGATTATCGTGTTTCGAGGAAATTATTTCTGGCACTACGACCTCTGTAAGCAATTATTGTTGTGTTTTCTCAATTAAGACTTGTTTTCATTGAATGATTACTACATAAGCGGCTAAAAGAGCTCCAAAACACCCGCCGCTCACTGATTGGGCCGTTCGAGTGGCCGACCGTTTTATCGACCACCGATACTATCGTTATAGTCATTACACGACACGAAAAAGTCGATTATATCCTAAAACTTCGTCGAGTAGTTTTATGAATGACTCGATGGTTGTCCCCACTTATATCGATGCCATTGTTCCCGGAATTAACAAATATAACAATTGCATCTATTTTTTCAAAGTATTCACATTTTGTTTAAGATTAAGAGTTATATATAAAGTTCTTAAAATTTAATGAATCTATTGATAGGACGACCAGTTTGTATGCTATGAATTATTTTCAACGATTTCCGCCCCAATGAAAATCAGTAACGAATGGAAATCAACGGAACCGACGTGGAAGTCAGCCAGGTTTGACGCAGCCTTTCATATTAAAAGTTTCATATATTTCATCGCCGGTACGACCTTTCTCAATTACCACTTCAATACATTTATAATGAATTAATTTATGGTCAAAAAACAGGTCAACAGATTTGGTGTTTCACTTCAGACAGGATTGCGTGTCATAAATATCCGATGAAACTGACAGACATTCACAAAGACTTTCCTAAAAGCATAACCACAGCGTTTCAACACCAGGACTTTCTGTACATTATTAAAGGATCTCTTTATTACAAGATTCCTGTCTCGAAATTTCCAGTAATATGCCATTCATTTGCTACGAAATTGTCACAAATATATTGATAAATAAACTTTATAATTTAGTCTAAGATTAGCCATGATGACTTGGAAGCGAAGTACATATTCCAGGATCTGTTGGGCTGTGATGAGGGCATGTATACGGCCTGGGGTTTCGACAGCTATGACTACTTTATCGAGAATTTTGCGAAACGGATGCAAAACGAGAATTCCTATTCAAGTGAAACCCATTTTAATCCAACTTTTCTAATCGTTAGTAAGAGTTAGGATAAGTAACCTAGTCGATAAAATAACCAACACACCATAAAATTTGGATTAACCTAGTGTTTTCATGAGTTTTATTATTTTAGGGGAAAATTAATTTGATTAATAGAACTATAACTAATCAAACGAACCACGAAATAATTATTCAAATTCTGTTATTATATTGTTATATAATGTTATTAAAAATAAAGGGTTTTAATTAACTGTTGTTTTAATTATATTTAGACTACAGGGTTGTTATTAAACATAAGACCAATTTGGGAGGCTTGGCATTTGAACACCTGTACCGTACTATTGTTTCATGATTGAAAGTTGTAGAGGATTTTTATGTATAATATTAAATATTAGAAATTTTGTAGAAAAACTTTTATACTTGATTTTTTCAAGAACCATGCAAAATATTTTGTTATTTTAAGAAATTATAACATACAGTATAACTAGATCACATAAAAATACAGTATAACTCTGTATTTTATGTGCGATCACCCGAAACAGTTATAGTATTATATTAATAAAGGAAAATAAATGCTCACATAAGGTTTACTCAAATTGTCAAAATAATTTTATTTTAGAAATTGCACAAAAAATCATATACCGTCATTTTATAATCAATTGAACACATCATATCATAATAAAATCCTAAAGTGAAGTGTGTTTTAGACAAAAGACATATGGATTCTGTAAATACAAGTCTGAACTGAGAAATGAATAAATGTTTGAATAATTAAGAATCGATAGAATGAATGGTTGAGTCATTCGGCAGAAACTCTCTGTTTATTGTTTTCGTTGAGAAACAGTTCTTCGAGGAGAGAGTCCAGCGCCGCTTCGTCCACATGATGGCCGTAATGACTCTTTTTGAGGTGATCTTTGAATGTGCGCTCGCAGTCCGACCCGTAGTCACACTTCACACACTGGAAAACGTTGAGTCCCTCATGTTTCTTACTCTTGAGAATATGTCTGCGGATGTCTACTAAAATGTTGCCCACCTATAGAGTTATGGATTAGATGTTAGCATGGTTCATTTTATTATTCATTTCATGCAACTTATCAATTTCGCATTAAAGAAATATGAGAAAAATGGACTTCAACAAACACCCCCTTTTTACTTTTTTTTACTTTTATTATATTTTCAAAATTTCAAAGAATGTGTGAGAAATGGAAGTGATTTGTGGTCTGAAAGAGTCATTTCAATTAGAGTTTGAATGAAATGCAGATCAAAC
>CAJPVJ010000608.1:0-19944 GCA_905397405.1 Oppiella nova
TTTGTTGGTTTGTTCCTTGGCTTTGAGCTTCTCATCGATGAAAGCCTTAATCCGTTGCTTGAGTTCAGTGTCGGGAACGACCAAATCCATGGTCAGCGGCGCCCGAGTGAACGGATCCGTTTGGTCACTGCAGTCAATGTCAGCAATAATTGAGACAAAAGTACAACAAATAGGGTATAAAATGAGTGAATACCTGAGCAAATGGCGAGCAATGGTGGAGCGATCGATTCTGATGCCAGAGTTGGGCAGAATGACCGGATCAGTCATCAGGCAACTCATCAACGGGTCGGTGAACTCATCGGGCACTTCCTCCATATCGATCTCTCGACGCTTATTGAATTGCAGCACTTTGTCCACCAGTTTGGCTACTTCTTGGGTCTCATTGGACAGGCCTATGAACCCGGACTTAATGAGCACATCGGACGCCAGGGTGAACAGATCGGCCGAATAGGACCTGTCGTCCATACCTACAGCCAAACAGAACTTCCGGCGCTTATCGTTGTCTTCGTTGGCGAGGTTGACATACATGCGGCAGATGTCGTGAACCAAGTCCTTAGGCTTGAACTCGAATTGCTTCAAATCCTTGACCTTTAGGGCCCGGTTTTGTGGGCCAACCAAATGCAGCAGAAAGTAGTTCAACATTGAGGCCATTCGCTCGACAAGTGTTTTGTCGCAGAATATACTCTTAATCTCTTCCGTAATCCAACTCAACGTATGGATGGTATTGCAACCCATGATGTTATGAAAGGTCGCCAAACGGGACGTGTGTTGAAAGTTCTGCTCATTTTGCTCGCGTTGTTGTGCCGGCAGTTTAGCCCACTCTCCGCCGTCCCTCTGGATCTGGAGTTCCTTCAGTTTACTCATGTAAGTGAGCGCCTCATCCAATAGAAAGATGGCGTCATTCATAAGTAAATTAATGAATCGCAAGAAAAGCGGCGGAGAAATGGCTTCCATATTGTTTTGGGCGAAGTCTGCCATCTCTTTCATACGCTTCCTGTGCTCCGCTTTACTCCACAGGTATTTCAAGACAGTATACATAGGCTTCCGGTACCCAAACTTCTGCTCAAACGCCACGTTCACGGTCTCACCCGTCAGTCCATCCGATATCTCAATGCTGACGAACACGTGAATTAACGTCGGAATCAATTCACTCTTCAGCGGGTGGTCTGTGAACAGCTGTTCGCTATTACGACTGCAATGCAAATGACAATCAAATGACGGCAAATGTTTCCAACAAACAGTGCTATGAATGCAAACCTAAGTGAGAAGATGTTGTTGTCGTTCGGTGAAGGCATCAGTGATTCCAACATTTCAGCCAATTTTGCTCTTAAGTGCGGATTCTTGAGTCTGTCTGGAGATCCCATGAATATGATAATCATTGTCATCAATGGTTTCAAATCAATGTTCGGCGAAAGAGTGTTTTTGCCGCCAAAGTGTTTAACAAATGCCACAAAATCGGACACATTTTCTAATATGAATTCGGGAACAGATTTAAGACATTGAGAATCAAGATCACGAGGAAGTGGTAGTGAAAGGGGTTTGAATGCTTTCGAGGCCTCCGTTTCATTGGGATTGAGGGCTAAATTGTTTAACCAAATGGCTGTCGATATGTGAAAGTTAAGAGTCGTCTCCAGAAACTCATTCTCAGCTAACATTGTCTTTAGCGCCAGGAATTGAGTGACACTCTTATCCATTCGTGTTCTTAAGGTCTGAATGGCTTCGGGATCGGACGTCTGGGCAGCCATTTCGTGGTAAATGTTTTGCATTTGATTCAGATCGCGGACTAACTTCAAGAACCTCTCGTGAACCACACGAAAGCCTAAGTGCAGCGACTTATGTGTGGCTACAAAACATTGAGTCATAAAACTGGCCTCAAAATTGTCACCATTTATCTGATCGGCGTCTGAAGGCGTGAGGAAGGGCTCACTGGCGATGGCCTCCAGGTATGGCTTATGTCCGGACCGTTTGAGACGACAATATCGGGCGTCAACTTTCAGCAGCTTATTAGTGACGGGAGGGCCGCAGAAGGGTTTGCAGAGTTTGAGCAAAACTGACGACAAGTTAAGCATAAAGCCATCCGAAGAGTTCTGAGCCCTGCCCGACATCATAATCATCTCATTGGTCCACATGCGGGCCCTGTCTTTGAACGAATCCAAGCACTTCTCGATCCACTCGAGAGTCTGAGTGCGAGTCTCGCGTTGTTTGAGAAGTGATAATAGGATGGAATGGAACCGATTGGTGAGGAGATTGAGCTGAAAACCCAAATTCTTTTCAGTCATTTCGTTCTCCTGTTGTGAATAATTGGATGGATTGAGGAAAAACTCAAAGTCGCGGTTCAGTGACCGCGGAAGACATGATATGCTGAGCAGTAATCCAAACAAAGTGTTTTGATAGACATTTGTCATAATCACCATTTGGTTCGGTGGTGAACACAATTGGATCAATGCTTTCGATGCGTTTGCATTCAATACGAGATAATTCAACACATTTAGAGTTCGGCTCAAAATGGGATCAATTAATGACATTCGTGTTAACCGTTCACACAATGCATCGTATGTTGGCTTCAGAGCCATAGTGGGAGTCGTGTCCTCGTCTTTGGACGCATTCTTGGCTTCAATTCTGTCGAAGACTCGCCCTATAAATGACTGCAAATGTGTTTTGTGGTCGTAGTAGTCGTCGAAGTCCTCCAACAGTTCCAGCAGTTCCGACACTTTGGCGTTAGGGCTGTGGTTGGGGTCGAACTCCGGGTGACAGACAATGAGTGACGACTGGTTTATCACAGTATCTCTCAATTGGATCCTCTGTTGAGTACTAATGAGCGGCGAATCCATTGTCTCGATCTTCTGATAGCATTCATACAAGTAATGCAAAACTCGTTGTTCGCAGTCTTTGGAGGAATACTCGGTCACCAAATGCTTGTCAAACGGATAATCGATTAGACATTCGTTGATATTCGAGACCATCAGCCGTTCGCACAACAGTTGATCCAAATTGTCGAAAGACAACACTCGCGGACCCATCGACTCGTCCTCCAGAGACACGCATTTGAGACTCACTTTGGGGCCATTGGTGTCCACTCTGTCCACAGCAGCGGATCTGTTGGATGTGTTGACGGATATGCGGAATATGGAGACCAACAGCTCATTCATCTTCAGCTGCTTCTCATTGAACGCAACTTTGGGATCACTCTCTTTGACCAAATGGTCGAATGGATTGTCCATCACATGCAAGAGGTGTGAGTCGTATGGAGTATGGGATCAGTTGTCCGCCATAGTGGCCACCAATGAGTCAATCGATGTCTAAATGAGTGCCAATTGACTCGTTTTGACGCAAAACTCATTCAATCAGTGATTCACTCGATATGTGACTCTCAATGACGTATCACTTCTACACTCAAAACAATTCACATATTAAGTGACGCTTTATTGCAAACCAATTGAAATCCATTGAAATCCAATCACTCATTGATTCGTGAAATGAATGCAAGAATTGAATTAATTTTTAAAAATAAACTTTTTATTAATTAATTGAAAACAGATTTTTTTGCGAAACGTATAATAATTATATAAAATAATAATAATATCACAGAAACATCAATAAAATGACTCAAACATTGATTAAAGTTTTTTGTGTCAAAAGGAAATCTGTTAACAATTCGTGTTTTTTCGTATCATTCATGAAATGTTGAGACAATTCTTGAGTCTTAGAATAGATTAGAAGATATTTGACAACCAATGGTCATATGATGTGCGGTTTGGCTAATATATAAGATATATATCCCTGGTATAAATGTTGAGCTGTTGTATGTGGACTTATGAATGTCCAGGTCATAAATAAGTGCTGAACTCAAACTTTAAAACAATATTTCAGATTAAAAATTGTGGCAAAACTTGAAAGAACTGATGGCTATACTCATGGCTCTCGAGTTTTATTTCATTTTTTTTGTTTTTTTTCAAAAATTATAAAAAAATATGTGTTTATAAGGGGTTAACGGGCGGTTGACTTAAACCCCTTTCGTAATGACGGCTTCAAATTTAGTGCTAAAATATGTGGAAATCATTGACTCATTGACTGAAACCAAAGACATTGGATATTCTTGAGGACTGAGAGGAACGCATATTATGAGTGAAAGTGAAGGCGCACTGGACTTTACACACGGAGTCGTTGAGGACATCCTGTCGGGAATGCAATGAAAATAATTCGTTGCAATCACTGATACGAAGTGATTGGCATTTGGCCTAAAAGTACACAGAATTGTAATATTTGACACCATTTTGATGGTAACAATGAATGGCTGACCCCTTCAAAAGTGCAAATGCAGTTAACACACGGAGATATTCTGTCAGCCCTTCCGATGGCCAGAACTCTGTTGTTGACGACACAAGAATTGCCTCTTTCTCTCCATTGAGTCAAATCAATGGATGGCATCGAAGAGCATGGAATCCGAGGATTTCTAGTAAACGGAAATTTAAAGTAAGATTTTGTATAGAATTAAGTTATAAGCAAAGAAATGACAAACAGGAATGAGTCTGGTAAGTCCATGATTTGTCTCTGAATAGTGTCAATACTATCAGAATTATCGCACAGAACCTTAGATAATGTTATTTTTCTAATCTCTGCCAATTGTGGTTCACTGAACCTTAAGAATGGATCTGATGTTTCATACCTTTGGATAAGAGTATTTCAATTAAAACCATATAATACATGCATATACTGAACAGTGGTTATACCAAAATCGATCACATCTTTTTAATTTTTGAAATTGCATTCCTATAATACAGGCAAATGTTGGGCCTATAAGTCCGCCGTGAACTGGAGTTTCTGGTATTCCTCCGGAAAAGATGTCGATATCGTCGACACTCCTGTAATGAGTAAAGTATTAATTATAGCCAATACAGTATAAATACAATTACAATCATTACTCATAAATTCTTTTATATCTCTCGACAATAAATTTTGGTGTTTCGGGCAATAAATCATCAAATTTTTTAGCTTTTGTAAGATTACAGACACTTCGGTATTCATTATACGGTTGGATTCCATGATCTCTCGCTCTTTGCAACTATTGTATTAGAAGTGATATAAATGTTTATTATTAAAAAGTTAGATATTTATCAAAAATGCAAAAGTATCACATTTAATGAGATTAAATCCATTCCCGAAAATGGTTTCTTAAGATCTTCGAGTAAATGATTGGTCACTTCTTCGGTGATCGCGTGGTCTAATGTTTCAACACTTTGTGTTGAGATTCCTCTGATTATGTTATCCATAGCTAAGGCTATTATTTATATTGAATGCCAATTATTAGATAAGTTTTAAAACAAGAATTTGTTATTTTTGAGAATTAAACAAAAGAATACAAACGCGTGTAAAGCATATCTGAGTTGAAGAAAGCACTTCTCAGAGTCAAGGGCTCGTCAACCGGTCTATAATTTCTGTCCAGTCTTTCAAAATGTGGTTTAAGAAGGCTGTGTCCGAACCGGAAGACTGCGGCCGCGAATTCATTGAAAATGGTTGAACTGCACTGACTGTCGTATCCATTATAATAGCCATTTGGCAGAAGTGTTAATCCAAATCTGTTCACATAGTCTCTGCCTATAATTCTGGGCAAAAACTCTCCGTAACTTATTTGCTGAATAATTGCCGACAATATTCTTCTTCCGTTATGGTATAGCTGTTCGTCATTCCAGTGAGGATTCACTTTAGATAAGCCCTCAACGAGTCGGTTATGTTCTCTCATAAACATCGTATGAATGCCTGAAATTCAATATTAATTAATAATTGTCTAAAATCTGAGAGTAATGTAACTGTAAATGACATACTGGCCAGACTGGGCTGTTCGCTGGCTCTCATGTCTCCAGCCATAAAGCAAAGACCTGACGGTGCCTTACACTCTATGTGTGTAGCCGTTTGTGGCAATAAGTCTTTGAAGCCAGCCTTTGGATGTCGGGTTGAATTCAGTTTTCCGCTTTGAAATGTACGCAAACTATTGGCTTCGCATATATCAGAGCCATAGACACCCGAACCTATTGATTCATTTAATGAATGTAGTGTTTGTAATGCTATATCTTATAATCATTTGAGTCGAGTCTAACCGTCCACATAACTGGTCACTTGATTCATCTGTTCGCGCGGCCCAAGAGTTGTCTGACCATTGAGTGAGCGAACAAAATGAAGACATTGTTTGACTCCAGTCGTCGAATTGACTGATGGGAAGAAGGGGTCGTTTTTGGGTATAGGGATCGGCCAACATTCCGGGTGTACACTCTTGCGAGATGTGCAAGACTTGCAGTCAAGGAGTGTATCCCCGGCTCCCATATACATGGGTGTGAAGGTCAAGTCGTGGTCGAGAAACTTGGATTAACCGTGACAGAGATATGTGAGAATTACCGTATATGTAAGACCTTGTAGTTTAGGCTGACATACCTGTCCCCATTGCATTGTTGCTAACGCCTACACCAAACCGTTAATTGAATATATGATTACATAAATAGCTAACGGTGTGAATCACTTACGTATCTGACGTGAGGGGAACTGATGTCGTCGTGAATTGTAGTCGAGATAACTCGTGGCGACGGAAGGCTTTTGCCGGACTTTCCCCGTCTTCGTTGAGATTTGATTCCGTCTTCATATACGGCGGGAAGGATGCGGTCGAAGACTCGCATACTTTTGCCAAACTCTGGATTATTAACGTTATTACAGAAGCCACTGATGGACCGGAAGGGCGACGTGTGATCGCATGGCACCACCGACTCGTAACACTTGGCCAGAGACTTGTGTTCATTACTGATCACCTGATTGTCAATCAATTCAGTCAAATCCATTTGTGGCAACGACTGCACAAAATCCTGAATGTCCTCATTTAGTGAACGACCCAACTCTCGGTCCCTTCCATTCCTTAATAAATTATTTACGATACCATTTGTGGCTAACTCTAAGACAAGTGACTGATTATTAATGATCTGCGCCTGTCTTTTAGGCCTAACAAAGCCCGAGAGTCTGGTCTGAGGGCTGTTAGGAGCGGCCACACCGTTCTTCTTCAGCATGTTCTCGGCCTCCGATTGTCTCAAACTCTGCACTTCTCTTCGGGCTCTTCTCAGTTCCTCTGTTAACATATTTTTATCGATTTTAGACATCGAGTGAATTAATTTGCTGTCAGTTTTCCACTTATTTAAGTCAATGCTATTAATAGTTCCGGTACTGCAGTACTGAAAGGCATTGAGGAATATGTCCGAAGCTATCATAGAGGACGGCTGAACGAAATCGGTTTTGTCGCCGTTGTCGCAGATTATACGCGCCAACGATGTCTTCCGGATCTCATCCAACTGGTCCTTATTGAAGGCAGAGGGAGGCATATCGTTCTCATACCTCAATTTTGTATCAAGGTCATTAAAAAAAATTCAATTTATTTAAAATGATATAAAAAATACCAAAATCTATCGCCGGTTCGAAGAAAATAAAATTGTCGACCGAGTAAACAGGCAAATGTTGGGCCAACCATTGCTCCTGATTTGCAAAGAATAAGCCGTATAAGTTACTAGTATATAAATTACAATTTAATGTTAAGGGTTAAAAGTTATTCTAACCTTTCATTGGTTTTTCAGCCAAACCTCCAGTAAAGAGATCGATGTCGTGAACGGAACTAATATTAAAAGAATTTTGAAAATTAAATATTTAATATTTTTATGAATTAAACATTTTAAATATATTTAACGGACGCATAAAGTTTTGATAATTTTTTAATGGCATCGCTCTTCATAATAGTCGTTAAATCACTAAATTCTTCGACATTTGGCTCTATTTTGCAACCTCTCCTCCATTGTGTATAACCGGGTAATCCGTGATCCCGACCCTAATTAAATGTATTTAGATGTCAGTGTTAGACATCAATTGTTGAAAGACTAATTATGTTAAAACCTGTTGAATGGTAAGTGCAACCAAGTCGAGGGCCTCATTAGATATGATACCATTAATCATTTCATTTGTCACCACTGGATCTGATCCCATGGCATTCTGACTGATCATTCCCATCAGGTATTCATCAAATTTATTATTTCGATATATTTCTGTCGGATCGTAGAAAGAGTCCCCCATTTTAATTGAGCCTAAATTCTGCAATTCCTGTGAATATCTTTCCATATTTGAAGGAATGGCTGTATATATGAAAGCAAATACAGCCGACGCGACCGCGTTATCAACGCTCGGGCTTTGATTAATGGTATAATTATTGTAAAATCCAGTGTTGAGAAGTTGAAGATTATATTTATTCATCATTTGGTGTCCTAATACTGATGGCAAGAATTCATTATAAGTGATGTGTTGTAGTTCTGCGACAACTATTCTTCGAGTTTCTTCGAAAAGCTGTTCATCCGTCCAGTGAGTGTTAATTAGAGCCAAATTTCTAGCGATTCTATTGTGTTCTCTCATGAAAATGGTGTGAATGATAGTTAGACCTAAATTCTCGTTTACCCTAAATTTGTCATAAATTTGTTAATACTGTGCTTTCAATTGTTTAACACATTTATCTGATTACCGAACGTCACCGGCTCTGAAACATCGAGTCCTTCCGGAACTCTTACAGTCCTGAAGGTTGTCGCTCTGGACGGGCAGTAAATCGCGGCCTTTTGTGCCTAATTATGAAAATTATAAATTTTACATTTCTATTATGCCTTTCAATACAATGAATCGTTTGAAATGTAATACAATGCTGTAAAACAACTACAAAAACACACAATGCATGCAATGATGACCTATAATTGAAGATCTCATGAATTTCCCCAAAATGATTGTATTTGAAAAACTTTCAATAATTCATGTTATCTTCGATTAAATTGGAAACCAATAAAAAGTAGTGTTTCGTTCACTTTTCAAAAGTAATACATTTCCTGAAACTATTTCAATATTTATGAAAAGAGTATGCTTTTAATTTATTGCATAATTAACGATATGATTGTTGAATAACTGTTTTTCATAAACTAATAAATGAATGAAAATAACTGATTGTTTCAAATGACAGAATTGTCTTCGACTGACGGATTGAACTAATTTTTAAATTCTGATTGAAATTCAACAAAAGGCATCATATGTTTGCAAAACTATTATTAATTTTTGTAATTTAAATGATAAAAGCGTTGAACTTAATGAGGAAGACCTGCAGAGTTGGCACAACCACTCACTTGAGATGAGTTGTTATTCAACGCTATCCTATCCTCGGGTCAATTGCTTGCTATTGAACTCATTTCTCTTTATTATAACAAACTTTTGGTTTCATTAAGTCTTACATAATGTGTGAAAAAATTATTATTTCAATAAATTCTAAATTAAAACCTCTATTTAAATAAAACATTTAAAAAGTTAAAGTAACAAACGAAATATTGTTTCAAATTTATCAGATAAAATGCATTTAAAAGTTTTGATCTAAAAAGTGTTGAGCAATAAAAACTTTTATTGTCTTTTGAACTAAATTCAATTGAATGATTAAAACACACAATAATAAAGTGTATTATTTGTACGAAATGTCAGTTGAGTATTAAAGCGACAAACATTGCGATTAAATACAACTCTATTAAGGGTTTAATGGTTTAATAAAGTCTTTTCGGTTTTAATTCATAGAGTATTGTATGAAATATTTGCAGAAATGGTAATCAAAGGGAATACAAATGAGTGAAATGCCAGACCTGACTGTTCCTGAGTACTCAGCTCTCCTGCGCTAAACTTCCGCAACGATTGGGATTCTTCTTGAGATGAGCCATAAATTGCTGATCCGTCCAGAAATGAGGTCACCTTTGAGTGACAAATCATATTCAATTCAATTTATTGATCCATACTTTCATCATTTTCATAACTAATAACTAATTGTTTAAAACTAATGGCCCAATTAAAGCATCAATGAATTACTGTATAATAATTATGTCATAAATTTGTTGTTTAAATGATTTTGCAAATTAAGATAAAAACGAAAGTTTTGCTCAATTTTCTAATTTGTAATTAAATTTAGATTATATTTATTTGTGTTATGTCTGAAGAAATCTTTAATCACTGAATGCTTATAAGAGTATATCTGACCCCAAATCTACTTCAAGTTCACAAATAAACACTTTAGAAGTTAAATAACATTTAAAATAACAGTTATTCATGATATAAACGAGCAAAGTATGTATTACTTGATTAATCTGTTCGCGTGGGCCTAACGTACAGCCCGTCCTAATGGCAGTGGAAGAGCGCACGTATTCCATACAATCCTGTCTTAAGTCACTCAGTATTGGGTCATCACTTCTCACACCAATAGGCATACACTCTGGATGTTGAGAACCATTCTTAAGATCACAGCACTTGATTCGATGGCCCTTATGTCCCACAGCCTGTGCCGTGTGCGCCAAGTCGTGGAAAATAAATTCACCGAAAAATGTGGTCACAGTAGTCATATGGGAGTGAATGTTATCACTGCCCATATGTATGGTTAGCGATACTTCACGCGCTGACGGCAAGTGACCGCCGTTTATGGATATTCTTGGTTTATAAATGCCATCCGAATAGTCGGGTGATAAGGTCCTTAGGTATGGGGTATTGGCATTACCCCACTCGGGATTCTGTACATTATTACAGTGTCCAGTATATGACCTATACTTCCCGGGATAACAGGGAAGCGACACAATAGGCTGAAGACATTCCCGTCCAAGAATAGTATTTCTGACATCAATGGTTGGTAATCCATAACTAATTTGGTTGCCATCTAATTTGTATCTAATTTTTAATTATAATTTATTTGTTACTAAAAATAAATTTTTAATTTAATTCATGATTTAATTTCATTACTTATTAACTAATGTTTTGGTGGCCTCTTCGGCAATCAGTGCTAAACGCGAGTAATTTTTGGCAATAATTTTTGTTTTGGCGGACGCGGCTATGAACCAGCCCACAGACCCTGGTGTTTGTATCGCACCTGCAATTAAGTTGTCATTAAATATTGAATAAGCGCTCAATTATTCATTTTGATAATTGTTTGTATGAACCAAAACCACGACTCAAATACATGACAATAATCCACGACTCTATGGCCTAATAATACATAACTATTTGTTCTTCACTTTTCCTCATTCAACGCGAACTGAAGGAAAACTTTTTTCAAATCAAATGTAAATAATTTGAGGCATAAAATAAAATATTTAAACTGTGCTCTTTAAACTTTTTCTTGAAAATCTAATACATTTTTCAAATTTATTGCATTCATCATTATTATTCACTGATTATTATTCAGATCGGAGTTGAATTTATAAAATATTTTCAAAAAAGAGTATTTCAAACGAGACATATAATAAATCATTTCTTATGAATTTTAAATCAATTTATTGCTTATTATTAACATTAATATTTTCAAATCCCTAATTATCTCGAGTTAACATATAATGTGATGGCTTACAAATTAAAAGCTTTTATTTTTACTCTGCTGACATTAATAAAGTTTGTGTTTAAATGGAAATCATTTAATGCATGTATTATTGACATACCATTAGAAAAGATCTGCGGTTCGAGTACTTCTAATCGCTTTCTAACCCTTTCATTGGCGAGAGTCACAGACTTTCTCAGGTCTTCACTCGTAATCTTAGGCATAGAGAAGCGCGGGTAACGGAATTTGGCGCTGATATCCAGATCATACACATTATGACCGATGTTTGAAAACTGGTCCCAATTACAGTTAACATTACATGAAATTGCTTGATATTTGATTACAATAATTATAATGATAATAATCAAATGACATTACATTTGCATCGCTTGGATTCAATTGTCGTCTATATATCCTTAAAGCTCTCTTTGCACGCAATGGTTGTGTCTCTCGTGTATCCGTCGATACATTTATTATAAGAATCAAAAATATAAATACTTTCCAAAACCAATTCATGCGGTTCTGTCTATCGATTCAAATTGAAAAATCATTTATAGATAATTATAATAATTTTTAATTTACAATATAATTTATCATGAGTTATTAAATTAAAGATCTCGTTGGAGTAGAGAGAGAGAGAGAGAGAGAGAGAGAGAGAGAGATTTTAGAGTGCTTTTAATCAATTACATCAAAATTAAGTATTTCAAATTAAATTTTTTAAATTAAAAATCTTATTCTATTGTGAATAAAGCATAAAAAATGATTATTACTATATAAGCACAAGAATGCATAACTGAAGTTCCACTTACAGTACAGTAAAATGCAATAAAAACTTTCACTTACTTGTCAAATTGAATATTCATTTTAGATTTAATTTGAATTTTAGTAGAAATGAAGTGAAATCATCAGATGATTAAAAGTTGTGTTCATTGAATGAAAAACATATTTACAAACGAATACGCATTCAAATGGTATGAAAGTTAATGAAATGATGCGATAAGTGATTGAAAGATATCATGTTTGGCTCATTTCAAGTATAGCCCACTTTAATGAAGTTATTGGAAGATGAGAAAACACACAACAGTTAGACATAACGTGTTTTACAAACTTTTATTATAGTTTATATCACTTATGAGTTCCTGAAAAAACCAACGAAACTGTAGAAAGAGAAAGCGCTTCATTAGTATTGAGATGTTTTGTGGGAAATATAAGCTTTTGATTGCTTTGGCGGCTTTGGCGGACCGGTTTTGGGTGGAACTGTCGGGCAATAAGTTATGACGGCATCCATGTCCTACTAAACTCTAACTGTAAAATTCATGATTTATCCAACCTTTCAAGGAATACACTTCATATCACTATACTATTCATATCTACACTTCTATTAATTGAGTTGTATCTTAAGGTGTTGACAATTTGTCGATTCGCTTATACCTTAGCTTACCATGACTTACCATACCATACAAGTCATAAAACACTTGTTTCAAAGGCATTATTATATGCGATATTTTGTTGAATGAAAACTTCTAAATGTTAAATCACTTGAAAATATTTACTGACATTTGAAAAGTAAAATCAATTCAATTTGAGTTAGCTAGCATGAATTTAATTTATTGTCATTTTCTAATATTTCTTAAGCTGTTTGTTATTATTGTATATTATCTTAGTTTATTGTAAATAAAAATATTTAAATAATTATATATATTAAATGATATAATGAAAAATTATTGACAGCAAATATTAATATTAAATTAATTACTTTCTATTTTTCTTAAATATCATTGCATAATTTTGTTAATTAAAGCATAACTTATAATTAAATTCAAGTATTAATCTATTTCTAAAACTTTCTACATTTATAAAAATTGTTTAAAAGATTTTTAAAAATTTAATAAAGATATTCAGTTAATGAAAAACTTTGCCCAACTTTTAAATAGTTTATTGTTAATTATGTTTTGTGTTTTAAAGTTTACTGCTATTAAATAAATTTGTATTTTTAAAGAGAAAACTTCTAATTTAGTGATAACATTATAAAGGTTATTGTTTTGTACAATAAAATTGTATTTAATATCACTTCAATTGTTATAAAGTATTTCTTTATAACATTTATAATTTTACAAACAAGTAAATGGACTACAATTATTATTATTATTTCCATTGAATTTTATAAACTTATTGAATATTTTAATTTTTTGTAAAAACAAGAAAAATATAAAAAAAACTACATATTTACTATATACAGTACTATAAATTTTTAGTAACAAAATGTATACTTACAGCATTATTTGTTATTATAAATGTTTTCAAGGTTTGATTTATGCTTGAAAACTGAATTAAAATACTATTTTATATCTAAATATTTTATTTTTATTAAAGAACAAGTAAAACTTATTTTATTTATTATTTCCATTAATTAATAATAGATAGACTATAATTAAGCGTTCAATAATTTGGTAAATAACTCATTTTATAACAAATTTGCAACATATTTGTTTGTGAATTACATACAAAAATATACTATAATTGCTGCCTTTAAAAAATCTTTTCTTATTTTTACATCTCAGACAAAATATACAAATTGTTTCTCATATTAAGGCAATCTATTGCGTAAATTACAGACTATTGAGCATCAATTGTCAAGGTTTACACTCTCCCTCCCATTCACTATAATTGTATTTTAAAATAAGATTTTGTTTAGCAGACTGAATAAATTTTCAAAAATATTTTCAACATTGATTTTAACAATTAGTAAATATAAATTTATTATTTATTTTTGGAAAATAAAATAAAGTATAATGTCAATTACAATAGATATAACAAAAATAAATTGTAAACAAATATAATCTTATTATTAATTTATAAATAATTTGTCTCAAAGTTTGTTTCATTGAATAAGAAACAAGAATTTGTTTGAAGGGAATGGTGTTGGGAATAGTATGTCAGAGGTTACCAAATGTCACACTAACTATTCAATACAAATATTATATTTTATGAGTTTATGAATTATAAGAATAGAGAGTAATTACTAATAAAGTTATGTTTATGTGTTTGTGACCCGAATTCCTGTTTATTCAAAATTGGGACAGACTTTCACTAAACTATTGGTGGTCTTGAAGTTACACTAAGTTTTTAAATAAATAAATATATTTTTAATTCAAAATAATTCTCACTCTCTTAAGGAACAGAAAACGATTTTCACTTATATTTTTCAGTGGAGTTTGCCGTGAATTGAGAGACAGCTCTCACTTATTATATAATAAATATTTATTTAACAAATAATTTGTGCAAATATTTGTATACAAATCAAACAATTATTTTGTTGAAATTGGGTTTCGATTGTTATTTTGATTTATTATTTTGGAGATTCTCAGCAAATAATTAGTTTAATATTCAAACTCGTATTCATTTTTTTGTTCATTTTCAGTGAGAGTGTGAAGCAATTGATTAATTTCTGATATCTGAGTGTAATATGTGTTGAATATGTGCTAAAAGTCTAAAATCGAGTCTAAACTGAATCTCATCTCAAATTTGAGACAACTTTCCTTAAAAACAAATCTTGTATTCAAACGAATATATTGTTAAATAATATATTCATTACAAACAATTGGATAATAACTTACACTAATATCTGTCGCTTTCATTCATGTCATAAACTGCAAAAAATTTAGGACTCGTTTGAAATTATTAAAAATATTTATTCACATGAATACAAATTTTAACACAAATATTATAAATAAAACAAATATTTGCTATATTAACAAGAACATACAAGAATAAAAATAAATAATTAACAATTAACAGTAAAATTAATTTGAATGGTCACACCTGACCCCTACCCTCCCACTCACATTAACTTTGATTGTGACATACATATCAAATAAAACACAATTTATTAGACAACTGACTGACAATTAATAAAACAAATAATTTATAGGAATTTAAGCCCAGAATTGAAGTCAAGAATTAAGTCAAGAATTGAATGCAAAGTACAATGAGTTGAGTGACGAGTGATGCCATCTATGGATGCAATGAAGCATTCATTTCATGAAAACGTTTTTACGTTTCGTTTGTTTTGTTGTCTTAAAGAGCAGTGAATTGTGAGACAATTTGTGGTCAAATCTGATCCAAAGGCCTGAACGATGACAACCGCCGCGCGTCCGACCTTTGACCCCGCGAAGGGTGGGTCAGGTAGGGGTGAGAAGAACCTTGGTGCTCTGTCCAAACAGTACTCATCGCGGGATCTGCCCGGACATCTTAAGATGAAATATCGGTATGCATTGCATTGTCTTCACTGTCACCGAGTCTTACAGTTATCTCACATTGCATTGAATGCACAGACAGTCAGGTCAGGGAACCAGTGATGAGCTGAAGGAGAAGGACTTCAAACGAGAACTCGAGGAAAGGGAGAGAATGGCGTTGTCTGAGAGGGACGGCAAACGTGGCGTCGCTTCCAACGCATCCAATAGTGTCTCCATTTCGGGCACGTCTTCGGCCAACCGGTCGACCACTGCCTCCATCTCGTCGTCCAATAAGAAGCAAAGAGTGGAAGCGATCGGTGGAGTGAACGCTAATATAGACGCCGACGAAGTGTTGGACGACTCGGATGACAGCGATTCCTCGGACTCCGAAGACGACACTCAGGAGCTGTTGGCGGAACTGAATCGCATTAAGCGCGAGAGGGCTCAGGAGGACGCCAAACGAGACGCTGAACGCAAAGTCACCGAAGAGAGGATCCGAATGGAGAACATCTTAAGCGGCAATCCTTTACTCAATTCAACGAAAAGCGATTTCAAAGTCAAGAGACGATGGGATGAAGACGTGGTCTTCAAGAACTGCGCGCGAAATGAGGTCGAGTCCAAAGAGAAGCCATTTATTAACGACACTCTGAGGTCGGAATTTCACAAGAAGTTTATGGAGAAATACATCAAATGATTATATCTTTCATTTCATTTCAACTTTTAATACTATTCTTACATTTCTGAGTAAATATTTCATTCAATTATGATTTAATTTCCGTATTTTCGACTTAATTACATATAAATAAAGTGATTTATTATTACAAAATCTTATTAATATTGAACTATAAGTGCGATATACCTGCAATAATACCCATCTCACCTAATATATTACAAATACACGGTATATACGGTACGATTGATGAACTATAGGTGCTCTAACATGCAACTTCTCATACATGAATGCCTCGACTGAATACCACAGATCTATTGATTGGATTCAAACATTGTATTGAATAGAAACTCAAGGGTGTGATCATTGATCAGCCTTTTATGATTCAAGTGATTGTGCGGACAATATCTCGGTTTTGTGTCACTTATGAGTTATGAATATTAGATATCGAAGTTATAAATGAAGTGATGAAATAAGTAATCATTTATTGAATGTCTATTTATTGTTAACTTAAGATTAAAAATAACAACATTTTGATCGTTATTTACAATTTGTTATTTAATCTGAATATTAGATTAATTATAATACAAATCATATTCATATGAAAAGCCGTCGACTTTTAAGTCAAAGATTAAAATTCAATAAAAAGATTTTATAGTCAAATAAAATCTTTTTTACAACAAAATTATATTCAAAACCATTTAACAAATGAAATTCTGAAAATAAACTCCAAATTAAATATTTTAAAAGATTAAAATATTTCAACAAAAAACTTGCGACTAAAATGATTAGTAAAACAAAAACAACATAAAAAATTGTCAATAAATCGAAAAATATTTTTTCAAATCAGAGATTAATTTGTCGATTAATTCCTTGTTTTCCTATAAATAATTGTCTGAAAACTAATTGTTTTTATCGACAAACGATTTCTGGCATAAAAAGTTTTAACAATAATTCATCGAAATCTTTGGCAATAAACTCATTGCGAAATTTATTATATAATTTGTTATAGTATCTAGGACTCATTCGTTAGAAACCAATAAAAATTAAAGTGAATAATTTGTTTCGTTTTGTAAATTAGTTTTCAAAAGACTAGCGTTTAATACATGGTGTGAGTGGTGTTGAAGTGATTAATGTATTAGTGATGAGTAAACACATGTATTAGAGTTGCTCGACATAATTGCCCGGAAAAGTGCCGAAATGGCCCGAAATGGTGGACCGGCCCACAAACCAGCCGTCATCGCAATGCATGGTCACAGTGAGGAGGTCTCCCTGTTGTAGCTCTAACTCATCCATTTGCTGCGGTTTGTAGGGATACAACACTTTATACAACTTAGGCGCAACGTTAGTTCTCATAGCGTGTCGAGAATATGTCGAATCAATTCTTTTGTTAGGAACCGATGAGTTCACATAAACGGGTGATTCAGGCCTTTGTGGGCCCGACAGCTCTGGTGGTGACAGAGACTGAACCGGAGATAGAATCTGATTATTAGGTCGAAGTGCTGTCAATGCAAACGGAAAGCCATTCAAAGCATTAGTCAAAAGCTCTATATTATTGTTACCGTATTTGGATTCAATACTAATAAACATTCAATAAATATTGCATTAAATGGCACTAAATTAAAATTAGTTCACTTTTTATAATCTAATTATAAGCTCTAAGAAAGCAAACATATATCACAATAACAGTGATTATAATTAGTGTAGAAACTCTATGCATGAGTTTATTTATTTAAAGTTTTTCATTCATCTAAAAAACTGTTGTTTTTACATCTGTTTGCCATTAATTCAACATTTTTTAATGCAAATTAAAAATCTCTACTATTTTTGAGGCATTGAATCCAATTGAAAAGACTAACCCAAAGGCTGTTTGATAGCCTCGACATAACTGCAGGGAAATATGCCGACGTCTTGCCTGGCGTTCACTCCTTCATACCAGTTCTCATCCACTCTTCGCAATAGAGTTAACTTTTCGCCCTTTAATTGCATTTCACATCATTTGTTATCATAACTTAGTCTCAAATCGCTTCAAACAAAGAGGACTCACTTTTTTGAACGAAATCTCTACTGGAGTTTTGGCGGCGAAGTCGAACTTGGCTTTGGCTATACCTTCCTGTTCCAGATCGAGGTAAGTACGCGGCACCAGACCCTACACCCAGACATTCAACACAACAGTTTAGAGTACATCTCAAGCGCACAAATCATGTCTCAAACATACAATTAAACCGCTATATGTGTCCTCAACTTCGACCCAATTATGGTCTTTGGGTCTATTAATTAAGACGAGATCTCCTTTCTTTACAGACAACTCGCGAGTGGCCAACGCCTGGAAGTCATATAAAACTCGCCCTAATTTTCGCGATTGAGTCCTATTTTCTGTTTAATGTGAAATAAATGTCACTATTTATAGCTTCGACTGATATTCATATGACAAACCCTTTTCGGCGTATGCCTTATCATATCGATCCAACTGAACGGGTGAATGGGTTGTAGGCGAGTAATGGTGTCTTCGGAGACTATAAGTGTCTTCTTTGCCAGTCCTCTGGTAGTCGGCGTCATAGTAACGGTTCAATGTCTGTACCATTTAAGCAAATATTTAAGTCCAAGTCTAACATTTAATCAATTATTAATATATGGATAACAAATGAGTGTACTTGATCATTGATTCTTCTCTGAAGTTCGTCGCCATTCATGTCATCCATTTTCAATTGATTGATAGGTGTCTTGAAGTGAATGTTGACGTGTTGTTCATCGAACTGATGTTGAGATACTGTGTTTTGAATACAATGTTAGAAAAACTCATTTATTTATCCAAATATAGTTCAAAGGGTTGTCGAATCGATCAATCATTTTATACCTGTAGTCGGCATCTCGAGAGTAAAGTCGATGGGTTTCAGTACTACTTCCTCCCTATTCGACTGATACATAGGCTCTTTGGGGTCACTGAACGGCATAACTAACATCTCTTCACTATTGGTATCGGATAAGTGTCCGAAGGGCTCAACAATTTGTTCATTGGATTCAATGCCTATTTGTTTAGTGCCTAAACTGTCTTGTTTTCGTTGAAGAGTGTCATAAATATAATTGAAATCTTGAGTTATCTGTCTTTGCCAGTCATCGATGGACTGATCAGACAATGGAGGCGGACGTTGTGGAGCAGCGGGTGGACTGAGAACAGTAGCCGCCGAGTAATTTGATCCTGAATAGTTACCCTCAACCTTTTGTGACACTGCATTTGAGGCAAACATTAACATAACTCTATCTATTCATAACTCAATTATAAATATCATTAAAACAGTACTAGTATTCACTGCAAACAACTAAGTCTACAAAACAAGACATTCAATGATTGAGTCAAAACCAAATAAAACAAATATCGATGTCATCTAAAAGTTATATAAATTAAAACATCAGAAAATGCCAAACACAACAAAACTGGTAATCAATTCTCTAAAAATACATTAAATTTAAATCTAAAATCAAATAAAAACTTGTCGTTTGACACTAAAAAATTTCTAATTTAATTAAACATTTCAAATATGATGTAAAATTTTAAACTTTGACTGACTATTTATTAAATGTTTGGATAAAATGTAATATTTAATGAATAATTCAATCCAAGTCTGACAAGAATTTCAATTCAATATATCATT
>CAJPVJ010000609.1:0-22308 GCA_905397405.1 Oppiella nova
TCCCATTTCACTAATGAATTTAATATTAAATTATTAATGTTTTGCCGACATTTCCGATACAAATACTAATTACTGTATTGAATATTACATACAACTGTACCAACGCTTACGCCAATCGTATGCAACATCAGAATATGGTACAGAATATTCTGAGTGTTTGTGTCTCTCTCGTGTTTTTTAGTTTATTTATTCATTTATATGTTGAGTATTATTATTATTATTATCGGAATATATTATTAAAATTTATTTCATAACACACTTACGGTATACAAAACTGTTTGTAATATTCAGTGCACTGGAGTAGAGAATATATAGATTTTTTTATTAAGAAGTTTTTTGTGTTTTATGCCATTTATACACAATCAGACAAAAACACAATCATTAGTACGTATCGTGTATTCAATAATAGTTTTGCAAAAACTTATAGTAAATGTTTTTTGTTTGAGAAAAATTAAAATATTCAAAAATATAATAATACATGTTGAACTTATTATAATACACATCACTAAATGGTTTATTAATTCTCATATCAAATACAATGAATTTGTAGCATATATTATGAATTTAATATTTATGACAAATTCTGGTGGTAGTTAATGTTACGTAAACTTTTTATGTTTGCCTAATATTTTTTGCCATATATGTATTTTTGCTTCAAATTTTAATTGATTTTTTTCAATGCATTGCAAAATACTTAATCTATTTATTGATTTGTTAGATAAATAACATAAATATATTATAGTTTATTCATAGGTGCAGTGTACTTTACTCCACTTTGACTTTCAAATACTGTTTAAAGAGTTTTTAATAACATAAGTTTTATACAAAAATTCTGGTAATCCTTGAAATAGAAATGTATACTAAAATAGTAATTTTTTGTACAACTTTTATATACTTGTAAACTGTTCAATAATCTACTAATACAAAATTACATCTAATTATTAATAGTAATTTACTTCAAATGCACTAATACTAAGTTTGTATATTGAAAGCAATTTTGTGACAAAAATATTTCACTTGAACTCAATTAAATGATTGGTTAGCTATTATGGGTTTATAGCATTAGGATTTATAAAGTTGATTGCTGCTAATGGTATTGCACAGTATTATGTTAAGAAAATTGCATTACTTTAACTATTTATCAAGAATTCATGTTTAAATGAATATTTTTTTGTTGCATTTTGTCGATGATCACAGAATTTTATGAATAGAAGTATTATTTTTGTTATATTTTATTACAGGTTATAATAGTATAAAAGTTAGCTTTCAATCGATTTATATAAGGAATCCATAAAAATAGTAAAATAGCACTAAAAATAATATTGCTTATTTATTAATAACAAGTCTTTCAAAAATAGTAAATATTTGTATTGTGTGTTGACGTGAATAGTGACATAATTTTAGAAATATGTATTATACCGCGTATTATTTATATTTAAGTTTAAAGGGCATTCAATATAATCTTATTTCAATTCAATTATTCATTATAAAATAATTGAATTCTATTTGCTATTTACATATATAAATATCAAACTATATAATAGGTTAATAATAGTTTATAAAATATTGAAAATGCTATTTTCATAATACATTTATCTATCAATAATCCTAATAGGTTTACTAATATTTGATTAGTTTTCAAAATAATTATTGATTTCTTTTAAAAATATGTCAAATCAAACACTATTTGTAAAAATCTAAAATAATTAGATTAGAAAATTTATGTAATTTATATTCAATAAACTTACGCTATATTACAAGTGTGTATGTAATAAATGTATAATAAATATTTATTTAATAGCTTTAAACACGAAATAATTCTTAAGCTATTATTGTGATAGAAATATTTAATTCATTTTACATTATTCTCTGTTGTATAACATGTATTGTCTCAACGATTTTTTATGTACAGAATATTGATTTACAGTAAATGTAATAAAATTGGTATTTAAATGACTTTTGTTGTGTTTTATTAATTAGTTTATTGTTATAGTAATGAAATATTTGTCTCGATATTGACTCCCTTTTTTAATATTGCAACTTATGTTATAATTTCATTAATAAATAAAGTATATGTAGGACATTTATAAAACAAATGTCTAATGTCTGAAACAAAATTGCCTAATGAAGTATAATATTACAGGTATTGGTTATCATTAAAATATTCTTATTTTATAAATTTCATAATAGAGTCGATTTAATAAACCTGAAAAGTAATGCATTCAATAATATTGTAAAATGCATACATTTGTCTGGAATAAAATTACTGTGTTAAAAGTTTATAATTATTATGAATTATAATATTTTTAAATTAAAACATAGATAAAAATATTTATCCCAAAATCCAACATTTCAATAAATTACATAAATGTTTAACTATTAACTAAATTAAAATTTTTTGTTATTTGGTTAATACATATAAAGATTTAATTACTTAATTGAATTATTTTATTGAGTATTTATTGCCGAATTTATTAGTATTTTATATATTTATAACTTTTTGCCAATAAATTGCATTCTCTTATGTAATCATTGGTTAGGTTCAGAGGGTTTAGAGACAAATAATTAATTAAAAATAAAATTTATTTCATACGAAACCTATAATAGTTTATCAACAAATTAATAATTAAAATGTTTTTTGAAATTACAAAATATAATAAAACTGAATATTTTGTGTTATTTATAAAATATTATCATCAAACTTTCAAATTTTTAAACATGTATTTTGTAATAAATATACAAATTATAGTATACATAGTGTTTATGAGTTATAATTACAGTGTAATGAATAACTTATTCAAAGAATTTCAATGCATTCATAATAAGTATATTGAGAAAAGTGTGTTAATTCTGTGCCGTATGTATAGTGTGTTTGAGGAATATTCTGTTGATTCATGAATACAATTATTGACTGAAAGACTATTGAACTATAGACTAAGATTGATAAGGTATTAATAAAACTCATATAAGGTGTGAAACTTATGATTACATCCAAGTTATCAGTAATATTATACGTGTATGAAGTCTACAGGTGTACAGGTGTTCAATATATTGATAATTATAACTCAATTATTACAGTAATACCAAAAAACCTGTAAAAACTTCATAAACGACTCAATTTTCAAAAACCATTTTGAATTGCACTACTAAATAGTTACATAAAAAGGGGCCAACAGTACTGTTCATATGTGAAAGGTTTTGGTTCTATTTAATATAGCGTTCAATACAAAGGATATGCGAGCGACACATATCGGCCGTCGTATATATGCGTGCAATTCGTTTCAAAAGAGTCGCAAACGACTCTATAAGAAAAAGTACCAAATTATAGCACTGAGTATTAAAAGATTTGGTTCCCTTTATCAACGATTAATACAGCGTTAGATACGAGTGTTTTGTGCGCAAACAGTGTCTCACTATTTGTCGCACTATTTATGCCTCAAAATCAGCACAAAATCAATGCTTTAATCGTTTTGTCACTACTTTTGGACACAATTTGTTTGACTGCCGAAGACAACACATCCCGAGCCGATCACCGCCACTGCGCCGACCACTAGGAGGACCACCACTACCACCGCCACCACAACCATCACTACCACCACTGCAACGATGGCCGCAGTGCTCACCGATGAGACCAAACACAAGACAACGGCCGCCGACGAGGAGGCGGACGACGCCAACGAAGAGCTCATTGACGACCAAAACGGCGATCACTTGACGGACGCCAAGAAGAAGAGGAACCGCAAGAAGAAGAAAAAGGCGACGAAAGCGGCGGAAGAGGTCTTAAGCGAGTCGATGACCGGTCTGGCGGTCAATGGCGGCGCCAAAGACGTGGCCAACGGAGCGGCCAATGAGGACACGGAGCCGATGGGCGGCGACAACGACGAGGCGGCGGACGACGCGTCGACTCAACAGAAGTCGAAGAAGAAGAAGAAGAGTAAAGCGAAGGCGTCGTCAGCGACGGGACAGTCGACCGATGCGGGCGCCGGCGGCTCTTCAGGCAAACAGCAGACGAATCCGCCGACGATTCCCATCGCAGACCTCTTCCCCGACACGAACTTCCCGGTGGGACAGGAGATGGCGCACCCAATCCCTGTGGACAGGTATGTGACGAGTGGTAGTGTTGTGTGTGTTTTAATGGGTCTCTTGTGGTGACACCCCTTCAGCCGCACCGCTCAGAACCGGATGACTTCGGCCGAGAAGCGAGCGCTGGATTCGGCGAGCGTTGAGATCTATAAGGAGTTACGACTGGCGGCCGAAGCGCACCGACAGACGAGGAAATACATGCAGACAGTCATCAAACCCGGGCTAACGATGATTGAGATCTGGTATACAATGCGCCGGTCGCTCAAGACGTGGAAGCGATGACTAATTCTTGTGTCTAATGTCTCAGCGAAACACTGGAGGAGACGGCGCGCAAACTGATCGGCGAGAACGGGCTGTCGGCGGGTCTGGCGTTCCCGACGGGCTGTTCGCTCAACCACTGCGCCGCGCACTACACGCCCAACGCGGGCGACCCGACTGTCCTCCAGTACGACGACGTCTGCAAAATAGATTTCGGGACTCATATCAACGGCCGGATCATTGACTGCGCCTTCACTGTCGCCTTCGACCACAAGTACGACAAACTGCTGGAAGCGGTGAGGGATGCGACCAATACGGGCATCAGAGAGGCCGGCATTGACGTGAGGCTGTGCGATGTGGGCGAAGCCATTCAGGAGGTCATGGAGTCCTATGAGGTGGAGATCGACGGCAAAGTGTATCCAGGTTTGTGCCATTGGTTTGGCAGTTGAGGCCATAGTAATGGTGTTGATGTCTGTCTGTTTGTCCATACAGTGAAGTCCATTCGCAATCTGAACGGCCATTCCATCGGTCCCTACAGAATACACGCGGGAAAGACTGTTCCCATTGTGAAGGGCGGCGAACAGACCAAAATGGAGGTATGGGTGGAATGTCGGACACTGAGTCGGGAACTGTTATGTGATGTCTCTATACCTGTGTTGTGTGTATAGGAAGGCGAGTTCTATGCCATTGAGACGTTCGGGAGCACCGGTAAGGGCTACGTTCACGACGACATGGAGACCTCGCACTACATGAAGAACTTCGATGTGGGACATGTGCCGCTCCGGTATGCCATCGACCAGTGTATAGTGTATTGATTCCGAGTTGTAATGATTTGTTTGATTTGCCGCACAGTTTGGCGAAATCCAAACAACTCCTGAATGTCATTAACCAGAGCTTCAGTACTCTGGCGTTCTGTCGGCGATGGTTAGACCGTTTAGGACAGACCCGATACCTCATGGCCCTCAAAGACCTGTGCGAGAAGGGCATAGTAGCCCCCTATCCGCCCCTTTGCGACCAAAAGGGCTGTTTTACGGCTCAGTTCGAGCACACGATCCTCTTGAGACCCACCGTCAAGGAAGTGGTCAGTCGTGGCGATGACTACTGAGGAGAGGGTCGGCCATCGAAGCGCTGTTTTGATTACACTTTTGTTTTGAGAGAAAGTATTGAAACGAAAACTTTTAGATTAAACTCAATATTCTTGTGGTTATGCTTAGGATGTCGTGAATAATACAATAAAAATATACGACTTTTGCAAACATTCGGGCCTTTAAATGAAAATAATTTTTTGAGATATTTGTTCATTTAGACAACAAAACCAAACTTATTATTAGAAACTGATAAATGTTTTCCAATCATTACATAAGTTTGTGACCAAAAAACATCGTTATTTCACATAATGTTGAAGCGATTGTGGGATTGAATTGAATGGAAAGCAAAGCATTTGTTCGCGAAAGGGCTGTAAAGCAGAAGTGCATTGAAATGCATATCAAATACAAGTTTTGTGTTTCACTTGTCGTAAGCCATCGACACAACTATCGGCGGCTTTTGTGACCTAAACGGTGGTCACAATCCATAGCCATCACCACAAACACCATAAACACAGCGATTATGTCTGCGTTGGACTCAATGAACGCCGTAATCGTCGCCACAATCATGTCTTCGTTAGTCTTAACCACAGTTATAGTGAACGCGAGCCTCGGCTTAGGACTCGACTACAGCTCTCTCGATGTGATTATCAACGGAACGGATCCCTCGACACCACTCACACCACTCCTATCACTGCCATCGATGGCCACCGACGACGCGTCGGTCGACCGCCAGAAGAGGAAGCGCTCGACCGGTGATGAAGCGGAGGAAGCGTTGAGTTCGCGGCCCAACGCGTCAACGATTGTCATAATCACCGCTAAACCAACTCTTAAGGAGAGACTGATCAACAGTTTCAGTGACGAGCGACAGTCCGGCGACCAATTGTCCGCCAACTGGTCACTCATTAGTCAACAGATAATTATGTTATTAGTGGTGAAGATATTACTTCTCTAACGGTTCCCGCGTTTAGTGTCTGTGCCATCGATTCAACGGATTTTTAAATGGATTTCATTAAAAACTAAACAAAACTTTTAGTTTAATTTGTGATTTGCGATCATTAATGTGTTTTAAATCTAAAATTAATTATTGATTATTGATTAGCAAAAAGTTTGTAACTTTTTTTTTGTTACAATTCCTTACAATCAGACCGAAGAATATTCTGTTTTTAATTGCAATTTTAATGAATAAGTTTTAGTTTACTTTTTTTTGCATTCAACTATTTATTACAGATCATAAGCATTAAAATAAGTGTAATTAAGGTCTTATTTATAGTCAAATTGCCATACTTTTTAATCACAAATAAATAGTTTTCATTTCAAAATTTTTCTATTGAATCAAATACTTTGCAAAAAAAATCTCTATAATTATGGTTTTGATTATTGTCCAAAACTATGAATATATTACATGAGTCTTCATACGATATAAACCACGGATTCTTTGTGTATAAAAATTTCATACAAATAATATTCTATATCTTAATTGAGGGCTAATACAGTAATGAACTTACCGTACAAGTTAGGTTTAAATTAATATTAATATATTGGTATAAATTATAACAATAACTGAAATGACGGTAATTTCTGTAAAAATCATATAACATACATGTATTACACATAAGTGTTTGTATTACACACTGAATCCAATTGAGTGATAATGATTTGACAGCAAATCAATTCTTGTGGAATCTATAGTTCTGTTGACATTCATATTATTTAAGAAATTAATTGTATTTAGAAGTTATTAAAAGGCATTTCCAAGACCTTTGCAACTCCTGTATGTTTTGGTTAATTCAACATTTTATTGATTTTATTGAACACTAATACCGATATTTATCCGGTTGTTTCAATCAAATTGAATAAAATTCTAGGATAAGTCTAATATCCACATCATATTATGATTTGTTTATACATTGCTTTTCATACTTTGTATACAGGAGCGTTAATCACGATTACCTATTTGCAAATAATTATCAAATAAAATAACTACTGTAGCCTAATGTTCAATGCTGCACTTTTTAAAAATAAACACTCATTAAATATTAACGAATTAAAACATTTTAAAAACAAAATTCATAAATTTACTGCAATTATAAGCTTAGAAATTAACAAATTCTGGACAAAAACACATCGATTCCAACAGCAGAAGAAGTAGTCGATAATACTAGCTATAAGATCAAAGTAAACCAGAATTTTGGACAAAACCCAACCTAAGTGGTTAAAATGGTAGTGGTGGTCAATCCACACTATATAGACCTACCGGTGACCACTACAGTTCCCCCACTCGTACTCACAGAGTCTAAACATGAGTTGTGTTATTGGTTTGCAATTAGGTTTCTATCCGCTTATAACTTATGACAAGAATTTGTTATTAAAAGCACAATTGATTAGAGAATTTGGTTTAAGTTGTTGTTTGAGATAAGTGTTAAAATATAATTGAATTAATAATTAATTGAATACAAGTAATTTACATTTCGAGTTTAATTTATTGAAATATATTTAATCAGAAATTATATTCATAAATGTTATAAAGATTTTGTCAAAAAGTTTTAGCAAATTCTCGCAGTTTTTTATTTCCACAATAAAACCATTGAATAAATTCATATAATAAATAGTGTTTTTTATCAGTATTTATCTCACGATTTACGGCAAATAATTTGAAAATTATTAATACTCTCAAACAAAATATGCAAAAAATACAAAGTACTGTATAAGAAAAAACTAATGTCAAAACTACTGATAATATTATCAACTATTGTGTTGTTTGTATGGAATGTGTGTTCAAATCAATAATTAATTGATTCATTCAATCGACAAATCAATTGATATAACAATTTACAATATAGTTGACTGACTAGTGATGTATATGTTTGGGACATAACAGTAACATATCGTGTATTTTGTCGTATAATTCAAATTCAATAAGTGTTTAAAAAACCAATTTTGTTATCAAATGGCATTCAAAACAAAGTATTGGAAATACATTATAATCTCATTAAAAAATACATTTAAATCAAAGCTGTTTTCAATAAAATTAATATTTATATAATAATCAATGATTTACACAATTAATACAATAATTAGAATATTTCATAATATAATATATACTGTTTATATATTTTTTAATTGAATGCTTTTGTTTGTGAATAATTAAATATTACAAATCAAATCAATTATATTTATAATTATATTAAAATCAAATCTCGTGAACCAATGGCGAGAAATGGTATGAAGTAAGTGTGCACTCATTAATATGGTGTTCATTATAATCGGTATTTACTGTACAGTTACTCATCGGTAGACAAAAAAAATTAAATAACAATTTGTTTCAATAATTCAATCTTTTAGAGACGCTTTTCATAACATAATGTTATCGATATGAATGCAATTAAAACTTTTATATATAAAATTTTAAACTAATTTCACGACAAAGAGTGACATTACTATTAATATATAAAAACAAAAATAAACTCAAATTAAAGAGATATTGAGTGAGAATTAAACAAATATTTCGTGTAAATCGGCGAAAGTAACCAGAAAATGATTTTATAAAAACAATAATTTAATTATTAAATTGAAGCAAAACATAGTGTTTATTAATAGTTGTTCACAAATAGAAAGACATCCAAAAACGTTGTCAACACATTTGTCCATTAGATTAATGATAAAAGTTTTTGGTTTACACTTAACAGCAACCGCTTCCCTGATTAGATCCTTGACTACCGGCTGGTAAGGGGTTCGTAGGCGAGTGTTGGGGACCTATTTTGATACCATTTGCCTAAACGGATAGACAATAATGTTAAACAACACTTCAAACACTTTATACAATCAATCGAAACATAAAACACTAAAAATGCCAAAACCAATACACAAGCAAAGGGCAGACAGATAAGACACATGACAAGAGCACCGGTACCTCATTGTTGATGTCGAACACGCCCTCCTGGATCTTCTCGTAGATCTCTTTAGCGGTGTTAATGAAGGCCTCCTCGACGTTGGCGGCCGTCTTGGCAGAGGTCTCCATGAATATCAAGCCGTGCTCTCTGGCGAAGGCCTCGCCCTCCTCCTTCTTGACCTCCCGGCGCGACTCGAGGTCCGACTTATTGCCGATCAGCATAATAACCATATTTGAGTTCGAGTGCTGACGCGCGTCCTCCAGCCATGTCGTCAAGTGGTTGAATGTGTCGCGACGGGTGATGTCGTACACGAGTAGAGCGCCGGCCGCTCCCCTGTAGTAGGACCGGGTGATCGATCGGAACGCCTCCTGACCCGCCTGTAGAGGTGTTCGAGGGGGTCGACACAATTATTACCGTTTCATTCATAACTGATTACTAATCAGTGATTAGATACTGTTTATAGTGAACACAGATTTAGCCCAAAGCACAGGTCTATAGCTAACCAACGATTATGTCATAATAAACACGATTCAAATAATCCCTAACCTCAAAAGTACACTAAACTTGATAGTGAAATAAATGGTCATTTGTTGGACACATTTTTCATCACATATTTAGCACATTATAAATGATTTCATTTCATATTAAATAACATAAACTACTGTTAGACTAAAGAATATCATAAAACAAAACTAAAATTGAGTTATTGATTAGCGTTGGGACACAGAATTGTTTGTTTGCTTTCAATAATTAATTGAATTCATTTATATGGTGTATAAAATACACATCAAACAGTGTATTGCGAGAGATTTATAGCAAATTATTAATATATAAATAATTTCTTTCAAAACCTAAATATAAACCCCAAAAACCATTTGTCAGATGTTTTGCTAATGTTATTAATAACTATAAAAACAATAAAATAGGTACTGTATAAAATATGTTTTCAATAAACATTTGCTATAAAAATATACAACAATTAAGTCAATAACCAATCGATTCAATAACCGAATTAAAAGTTAATTTCAATATTAAAAGTCCATAAAACATAAATTAAATCCAAAATAAAAAACTGATTAAACATTTCCTAAAACCTTGACTTTCGGGGAATTTTTGCCATTAATTTGCAATTAAAATACTTATCATTCACTCGTCAGTTATATAAAAAAAACTTTTATACAAAAAAACAGTTATACAAAACTTTTAAAACAACAGAAAAAGCCCTCAAAAAGCACTAAAAAACAACTAAAACCTCAAAAGTCATTAACACTTAACGATAGAAAATTACTCCAAAACCTCTTATCGCACATCAAAAATGCATAACACGTCTCGAAATAGGAGTCAATAATATAAACGTCAGAAAAAATCACACAAAATGTAAACACAATTCTCATGATTCACTCAATACTTAATCATCATTTCATTTACTAACACTACACTGTAGGCATTGATTGCACTGGTAATCATTGACTACTATCACCGCCACTACACATAATCACCGCATAATCTAATCCATCACTTACTGTGTCCCATATCTGGAGCTTAATCTGCTTGCCATCGATGGTTATCATACGGGCGCCGAACTCCACACCTGTTCCCATGCCGTACCGTACAGTTGTCCAGCAAATTATTGGCGCATAAAATAACAGACAATTAGTAAAATTGTGACAAATATTTATAAAATAATTAAATAAACCAAAATTAAATGAACCAAAAAAACTAATCAAAATCTCAATTATCACTGTTTACCACATAAACTAAAATTGAGTTATTGATTAGCGTTGGGACACAGAATTGTTTGTTTGCTTTCAATAATTAATTGAATTCATTTATATGGTGTATAAAATACACATCAAACAGTGTATTGCGAGAGATTTATAGCAATTATTAATATATAAATAATTTCTTTCAAAACCTAAATATAAACCCCAAAAACCATTTGTCAGATGTTTTGCTAATATGTTATTAATAACTATAAAAACAATAAAATAGATACTGTATAAAATGTGTTTTCAATAAACATTTGCTATAAAAATATACAAAAATTAAGTTAATAATAACCAATCGATTCAATAACCGAATTAAAAGTTAATTTCAATATTAAAAGTCCATAAAACATAAACTAAATCCAAAATAAAAAACTGATTAAACATTTCCTAAAACCTTGACTTTCGGGGAATTTTTGCCATTAATTTGCAATTAAAATACTTATTCACTCGTCAGTTATAAAAAAAAATTATAAAACTTTTAAAACAACAGAAAAAGCCCTCAAAAAGCACTAAAAAACAACTAAAACCTCAAAAGTCATTAACACTTAACGATAGAAAATTACTCCAAAACCTCTTATCGCATATCAAAAACGCATAACATGTCTCGAAATAGGAGTCAAAATAATATAAACGTCAGAAAAAATCACACAAAATGTAAACACAATTCTCATGATTCACTCAATACTTAATGATCATTTCATTGACTAACATTACACTGTAGGCATTGATTGCACTGGTAATCATTGACTACTATCATCGCCACTACACACAATCACCGTATAATCTAATCCATCACTTACTGTGTCCCATATCTGGAGCTTAATCTGCTTGCCATCGATGGTTATCATACGGGCGCCAAACTCCACACCTGTTCCCGTGCCGTACCGTACAGTTGTCCAGCAAATATAACCGCGTATTTTATTGTCTGTTAATCATTTTAACACTGTTTATAAATATTTTATTAATTTATTTGGTTTTAATTTACTTGGTTTTTTTGATTAGTTTTAGAGTTAATAGTGACAAATGGTGTATTTCGTATACACAAACTAAACCCCAAGTCTTAAGCTATTCATTAAATACTTATTTGTCAATAATATTTACATTAAACTAAAAAACGGCACAAAAAACACACATTTCTATAGACACGACTAAATCCATACATAATTTACATGAGATTTAATTCAATCAAAACACACACAGAAGTAAAACCTATACTTAAAGCCGTATTAAACGGAAAAACAAATATTTGTTTTGAAAACCCATTAAACAGATAACGAGTGTCAACGCAATGGACACACAAGTGGGCGACAAAACACATGTCCAACACGTATATCAACTAAATGGGCGACAATTATCATACCGATGGTGAGGTCGTGGACCGGTTGGAAGCGTTTATCCGTGAATTGTAGCAAAAGACACGACTTGCCAACGCCTAAGACATCGCATACCATACCATACGGTCATGTGATATGTCATACGAAAGCAAACATCAATTCATTAGTCATTCATATAGTGATCACTACATCGGACACAAAACCTATGGTCAGTATTGAGACGATAATGACATTTGAGGACTAAATACAAATAATTAATACAAAAATAACTACAAAACAAAAACTGCTATTTGTTTTGAACGCCATTTACAGCACTGAATGTCTGATATGACCGGCGTTCACACGCCTGTGTGTCACAAACACACCTATGGACACAGCGGCTATTACTACATGAATTTCTCTATCCGCATTCTGTACCGAGAGTTGCGCACCTGTCATAAGCGCCTAAATTAAGAATTCGATATCTAAATATAAAAACCAAATCCAAACGCCTTTTCAGTGTTCAATGCGATTGTATTTGTCGTATGTTTTCAATGCATTCATCCATTCACTCGCTATTCAGACATTACTATGAGAGGCGCCAGTCATATACAACGGCACCTAAAAGCGACGGTATATGGGGTCAGTAACTGTCAAATCATGCTATGTTTTCGTATGGATACCTATAACATGGGTTTAGTATACATACAAATAAAGTAATATGCTTTGCGTACGGCAGATGACTATTGCCTATCTTAATAGTGTTTATATGTAATCTCAGTACACAACAAATGTTACAACCAATTGAGTGAGTGTATCGGACATTTGCTTAAGTTATACACTAAGGGGACAAAAATTTGCAAGTTATGTGTCACACATTTTTCTAACAGTATGTTTACTGCAATTTAGACAAACGTCATATGATTTTGCATTAAATAATACGACAGTACAACACACGTAACGACATCTATAGGATACTACTATTCATAAATATTGTTACACAATATAAACCCAATTGAACTACCCTGCGCTAATCATTTGCATTTTAAGCACTAAATTATATGTACTATTACTGGGGCCAACGAATGCTTTATTAAACTTATAAACGATTTAGTATATTTTTATAGGAAAATTATTGAATATATTCTTATAAACGGAATTTTATTGATGAGTTAACGTATGTTTATCTGACCACACACTCACCCCTCACACGCGTAACAATGTATGCGTTCACTAATACATGTGTCTAACGAATCGGATGCCAAAAACAAATCAAACAAATGACTACTAATTGGCCGTCAATTCAGTTGTGATTTACTTGTCATTCAAAACACGAGTCAAACCATCAGTTCATTAACACGAGAGTCAACGGACAGGCCGTCCATTGAGAGCCACACCACACACGCGGTCGGGGAAAGGGATGGCGGATATCAGTGGCGGACACTCGGCGTCGTCCACACAGTCGTCGTCATCGCAGCCGCCGGTGAGCACCGGGAGTACCGCCGGCGCCGCCAATCATAACAACAAACCTCAGGCGCACTACAAGAGCGAGACGGGACTCATCGACGACTTCGACTACCCTTTCTGTGATGATGTCTCCAAGTATGAGAAGCTCACCAAAATTGGACAGGGTATGTATGACACACACACACCTCCCGGTGCCCACACGGACACCCATTCAATGCCCACCGCCGTAGTGTCCGCACATGTATGACAATTAAGTGTACGGTCAGAGTAGGACATGCTTTGTAACACCCTTCCCCTCCAACTCTTGTCACTCACCCAAAAAACGCCTGTCCTTTGCGGTCAGTCCCAAGTCAGTGCCCCCCACAGACCTCCCTTTCCTCTACACCGTAACGCCTGTCCATACAAATGAGTTGTGCGACACTCTCGTGGGGGGTATTGTGTACCTCGTAAGAGCACCCATACGTGAGCACCGGGATGTAATTGACACTATTAAACGCACTGAACACTAACCGCTCGCATACCCGTCCCCTACCCTGTCCTATAGGCACGTTCGGTGAGGTGTTCAAAGNTTTGTTTTGAGAGAAAGTATTGAAACGAAAACTTTTAGATTAAACTCAATATTCTTGTGGTTATGCTTAGGATGTCGTGAATAATACAATAAAAATATACGACTTTTGCAAACATTCGGGCCTTTAATAAGTGTTTTGCGATTTACAGACACTTAATGTGTGTACAGATTAATGACATTTTAGTAGTTAATTGAAATGCAATTAGTTTTATGTCCGAAATAATCGTATGAATTACTATCGGAAGTCATTTCAATTGAATTTGTAGTTTAAAAGGATTGCAAAACTAATTGTAAATACAGTTAATGTATACATAGTTTAAAAGTGTTTGTAAATCCTATAAAATGCCCACAAATTATAAATTATTTATAGTTATTATAAAAGTAACGAAATATTTGTTAAAATCTATTAAATCTCATTGACTTTACAATAGAAACTAATTGTATAACACATACCGTAATAACATTTCAAATGATTTGTAATTTTGTTTTTTTAATTAAAATTGCTTGTCAATTGAGTTCATTTTGATTGCAATTAAAAACAAAATATTTACACAAAAAACTATTTATTAATCCCTATTTTGTCGGACTTTATGTCTAGAAACTAAAAATTGCGAGAAATGAGACAAAAATAGTTTTTATAACTTTATTTTTATTCAAAGCATTTGACTATATACTGTACTGTATTATGCTAATACTGTATTAGAAATGAAGGTTAATTTAAAGTTATATTTAAAGTTAATTCAAATTCATTTTCTGTTTATATAAGTAATAAAATCTGTATTTGTCAGTAATAAAATCATTATTTTACTACAAAATGTTAACTTTACTTAATTAATATTGCATGTTCAATACTCATTACTTTACTACCGTATAACTTATCAGTAATTTATATGAATACACAACAAGTTTTATACAAATTTAGAAAACAATTCATTTATTGTCCGATATATTCATGAATACAATTGCGAATAATTTATTGGAAATGAGTTACAGATGTCTTAAATGACATATTAATGCAAACCGTGAGACAAGTGTCGAAACAAACAAAACAAACAATTCATATGAACTGAGATAACAGTCTTTCCGCACAGCGAAAGGGAACGGGCGGTGAGGGCATCAAAAAACTCTGTCGACGTACTGAGCGTCGGCCGCCGACGTAGGCCTGGGCTGCTGATGGGCTCCATGCGCTCCGTGACCGGCGGGGCCGCCGCCCACACCGCCCACCGGCATCTGAGGGGGCGGTGGGCCGACCACCCGGCGCCGGGCGGGCGTCAGGTACTCGAACATGGACTGCGTGTGTTGGGACAACATCTTCGACAGGTCCTGAGGCATGGGATCCGACCAGAAGAAGTCGTGGTTGAGCGCCGAGTCCGAGTCCATGCGTTTGCTGGGGTCCAGTATCAACAGCTTGTCCAACATGTCCAGAGCGTACGGGTCCTTCACATACACCCGGAGCCGGTCCTTCACTTTGCGCTTCTGTGTCTTCTGGAGCTCCATCTTATTGTAGAGCTCGAGCCGATCGACGCCCGGCCACACCTCCGGGGTAATGGAGCCGCACAGTTGGCTGATTAGGTTGAGCTGCATCTGTTCGGTGGCGCCCTGCATGATGGGGCTACGCGTCCACATCTACCAGTGCGCCAAAAGGGCGGGGATTAGACGTACAGTTAATATACAATAAATTAAAGTCAATTAAAAGCGTAACTCAAAAACACGGCAAATAAAACGCGTCAATACCTCAGCCATTATACAGCCGGCGCCCCACAAGTCGACGGGCGAGCCGTAGTTCCTCTCGCCGAGCAGCAGCTCCGGGGGCCGGTACCAGAGGGTCACCACGCGATTGGTGTAGCGATTAGCGTGACTCTTGTTGGACGTGGAGATAGCCCGGGCGAGTCCGAAGTCGGCCAACTTGAGCACACCATTCTTGGTGATCAATATGTTGGCCGCTTTCATATCCCGGTGCAGTATCTTCTGCGAGTGTATGAAGAACAGGCCGTTCAGCAGCTGTTGCATCACTTTCTTGATCTCTCCCATCGAGAACTTGACGTTAACGTTGGACAGTAGGCCCGCCAAGTCGTGCTCACAGAAGTCAAACACCAAGTAAAAGGTGGCCTTATATTTGGCCGAACTGTCCGTCCGGGTGGTCGTCCGGCAGATCTCGATCAGTGGGACGACGTTCTCGTGTTTTAAGAGTTGCAGGATTTTTATCTCCCGGAGCGCTGTGATGGGAAAGCCCTCCTTCTCGTTCTCCATCAACACCTTCTTGAGCGCCACGATCTTACGCGTCTGCCGGTGCTTCGCTTTGAACACCTCACCGAACGTGCCTATAGGACAGGGTAGGGGACGGGTATGCGAGCGGTTAGTGTTCAGTGCGTTTAATAGTGTCAATTACATCCCGGTGCTCACGTATGGGTGCTCTTACGAGGTACACAATACCCCCCACGAGAGTGTCGCACAACTCATTTGTATGGACAGGCGTTACGGTGTAGAGGAAAGGGAGGTCTGTGGGGGGCACTGACTTGGGACTGACCGCAAAGGACAGGCGTTTTTTGGGTGAGTGACAAGAGTTGGAGGGGAAGGGTGTTACAAAGCATGTCCTACTCTGACCGTACACTTAATTGTCATACATGTGCGGACACTACGGCGGTGGGCATTGAATGGGTGTCCGTGTGGGCACCGGGAGGTGTGTGTGTGTCATACATACCCTGTCCAATTTTGGTGAGCTTCTCATACTTGGAGACATCATCACAGAAAGGGTAGTCGAAGTCGTCGATGAGTCCCGTCTCGCTCTTGTAGTGCGCCTGAGGTTTGTTGTTATGATTGGCGGCGCCGGCGGTACATTAAAGGCCCGAATGTTTGCAAAAGTCGTATATTTTTATTGTATTATTCACGACATCCTAAGCATAACCACAAGAATATTGAGTTTAATCTAAAAGTTTTCGTTTCAATACTTTCTCTCAAAACAAAGTGTAATCAAAAGAGCGCTTCGATGGCCGACCCCCTCCTCATTACTCCTCATTTTCAAAGAATTTCAATTTAAAGATAAATAGCAATAATGGCCACAAGAATGAGAACCAAACTCACGGCACTGGTATTACGAGCGCCTGTGCTCTCACTGTGCGCTCACTATTTTGTCGGACTTTTTTATGACTAAAAACCAAAAGTTTGATTTAATCGCGAGAAATGAGACAAAATTACAGTTTTTATAACTTTATAAGTTTTATTCAAAGCATTTGACTATAAATTAAATGAATGTATGTATGAATGCATTGAAATATTATACTTTTAACACAATATTATATATGATAATAAACACAATAATAGTTTCATTTTATAAAATAAAACCGTAAATCATAAAAATATATTCAAATTAATGTAAATAATTCTCTAATAAAATGATAATTTAGTTGGAAACTTGTTCACAAATATTTTGGTCACAAATGCATCCCTTAGAGAATGTGTCGTGAATTGCATTTTGTGGCCAAAAATACAAACATACAAACAGTCAATGTGTTCATTCAGTCAATGAATTTCAATACATTTTGTGTTATAAAAGGCAAAAACTATACATTCACTGCAATTTATACTGTCTATTACTGTTACTATTATTATTACTATTGGTCATATAATTATCAATAATTGTGAATATATTCCTGCATTTGAAAGAAGTTTGAAAATTAAAAATTAAATTCTTGTTTATCATAATTTTCCACTTAAACAACAATTATCATAGCATTTGATGTATTAGCCCGCCCTACCCCCGGTCCCGGCCACCTATAAGTCATTAGAAATTATTATTATTATTATTATTATAAGTATTCCGATCGAAACGATAGGGAAGTGTAGCCAAAAGGTTGGGAACTATTATTAAGTTTTTAAAATTCAATCATAAAATTACAAAATAATCTTGATACATCTTTTAAGATATCTATTACTCATTTCAAGTCATCAGTAATTACAATTGTATTCATGAATATATCGGACAATCAATGAATTGTTTTGTAAAGTATGATACTAGTATTATAATTTGTTTTCTTACTATTGTAATAGGTTATACAGTAGTATAGAAATGTGTATTGAACATTTTAAATTAATTAAATAGAGTTAATATTTTGTAGTAATGAATACATTTACAAATACAGATACTTTTCAATGTTTTGAGTGATTCTTCAGGTATTTCATTGAATATTAAATATTAGAAATATTTATATTTATGGATAAAGTATTCATAAATTATTGAATAATAATTATTTGCTACACAATAGCTTGGATTACAATCAATTGATTAATTTGCGTCAAAAATACAAAAAGATTTTTCAATGCTATTCATTGAAATGTATATCAATTGAAATGATTTGACAATTTATTAATAGAAATATATATTTTATATAATATGATATTAAAACAAACTTTTGTTTCTAAAATATTTGTGTAAATATAAATTTCAAATAATGCAAATATGTTTCAATGATTTCCTGTTGTGTTTTGAAATATTGTATAACTTATTAAATACTTAATAAAATTCAAGAATATACTTAAGGCTAATATACACCCATTTAGTTGAATAAATTATAATAAATTGTTTATATATTAGTGAATAGTTATTATTCAATAGTAAGCTAGTAACCAAAATAGTCAATTATTATTGTTAGTAAACTATTTTAACAGTCATTACCAATTTAATTGATAATTAAATACCTCTAAAATATTAGATCACAATTTTAGATTTATATAAAATTATTTTATTTTAATTACTATTATTTATATAACCCTTAAAATGCCATTTACATAAATATTTGATTGCAATACAACACAACAAATAAAATTTATTACAATTTAAAATAAAATGTTTAACTAATGACAAAATTCTTGACAAATGAATATTCCTATAGTATTCTCACACATGATATGCACATTGCGTTTGAATGGCACACAAATTGCTTATTATTTCTGAACATTATTTGCCTCAAAAAAGTCACATTTATTTCAAGTGTTGATTAATTTCGTGACCAAATGAACACTAATATCGTATATAATGAACACAGAAATTAGTAATTTGTTTGCACTCAAGGTCTTCTCAGTTATAGTTTATTATACGAACTTTTTCTCGAGAAAACTATTCAGAAGTTATTAATTATGTTTGAAAATCACATTTCATTTTGTCTTTTATATATATTTATAATATAATAAATTTGATATAATATGCGGTATATTTTGGGAAGCCTTGGCCACACAAACACCTGTTCCCTCCGATTCCTACTCTATTTCACAGTTAATACAAATCAATCACATAATTAACTACTAATACAACTAATAATATACTAATAAAACAAATAAAAATCTCAAAACAATCGATTATATGCTGCTTTAAATTTAATCGCTTTTGAATGTAATTTTATATTTAAACTTATTTTTGTTTTTATGTTTAATCAGTAAAAAACAAAACAAATATTTATTTAAATAGCTTTTAACAGTAATGTATGATTAAAAATATTTACTTTTGACAATTTAGATACATTGGAAAAAATATGCATTTATGTTAAATAAATAGTAGGCTTATCGAGGGTCAGGTAGAGAGGGAGAGAGGGAGAGAGGGAGAGAGGGAGAGAGAGAGAGAGAGAGAGAGTCTGAGAGATCGTGAGCTGGTCTTCAAGCACTAAAAATAAGTAAATATATTAATAATAATCAAAATAATAATGCTATGAATAATAGAAAGCAAATATTAATTACAACTGAAAAAAAGTTTTCAAAAGAAAAGCATTTAATCGAAACGAACACGAAATTAATTATAAAAGAAATATGTATTTCCACTCAAAATATACTACACTATACTGTAGTGAACACAATAAGAGTGTGTTTTGTTTTTGAAGGCAAATATATTTTTAAATAACTTTTTTGATAACCAAAGGATAGTCTCTACTAATGTGTCGACACATGCAAAGGAGTTAAGAAATTATTTTAGGGGTTTTATCGATAAGAATAATTTAATCATTATTTATAAATATACTAAATTGGTTATTAGTTATAATTATTATTTTTATTAATTTATAAAAATATTGCTAAATATTTAAAATCAATGATCTCTGGACTACCCCTTCGCCCCCAGTTGTGACCATCACTGGTTGCAAACTATGCTAAAAACAGTCGCCAAATACCGGAGCCGTAGGATTGCGTGCCGTTAGTGAAAGGCATTCACAGAATATACACCAGAATATGGTTTGACTACAGGTTTCGCTTCGGATTCCTGATGTGAATCACTGCTGAATACAACACTAAACACGGCATTCATTATAGCCTTTAAAACACATCGCATTCACACTATTGTCTAACAGTCGGTGTCTGTCCTTAACATTGAAAACACGGCTCCGATTGTGTTAACCATTGAAGTCATTATTGGTTTCGTTGCGATACTACTCGTAGTTATTATTTGTGAAGGAAATCATAACAAAGTTTTTTTGTTTCAATATTTTATTTTTATCCCGAAAAGTGTAATATTGAAACAAAAAACATTATGTCGTATGTGTTAGTGTCAACCGAGGACTTCCATAGGGGCCCCACCAGACTGTCCAGTATTGACCCCTATCTACACGAGAAGTTACCCCTCACTATCATCAAGGATACCATCTTTTATCAGGTATTGGTTTACAACTATTATATTTATTTTTTCTTAAAATTATTCTCGATTTTAATAGTTTAATATGAAAATTTAAATTAGGTTATATTAATTGCTATGCTATATTTATAATTAAAATATCGTAAGCCATTGAATAACATTAGCAGCAAAAGTAAATTAAAATCACATATTGTTTATCAAAATGATTAGAACAAATAGACCGAACATTAAATTAATCATTTATGAAAATATACAATAATATTTAAAAATAAACAAATAATTTGTATTCAATTTTAATCGCCAATTGAAGGGTGAGTCCCAATACGACCCGCACGGACGGTACTGGAAGTTCCGGGTAGAGGACGCACCGGTGCGGGTGTTGAATAAGTTGCTGGACATCGGCTACCGGGTCAAGACTGGCAGCTGTCTGTCCAATGGACGCAATTATGACAACCATTCCGGACACGCCTGGACTCTATACAAGAGGGACGTCAAGGAGTTAGGCAACAGCTTTTAGGCCATTCCTATAGCCATTTAAACCAGGAACCCATTACCGGGTCTAATATTTTTAATCACTAATGATTTAAATCTAATTTTTGTAAAATTTTAACTTTAATAGTTACATTACATTATACGGTATTTCGGGTTATTTAGCACTTTTTGCATGTAATTAATTTTGTTTCCATTTTATATTTCACTTTAATGTTATTTTAATATAATTTTTTAAATTGATTGATCATTTGTTTTACTAAATAATTTTCGCATTTAATTAAATATTTTATTTTATTAGTTTATTAACATTTCTTTGTAAACTTTTTTTGGCAATAAATATAATGTTAGAAAAATAAATTGAATTTTATTTTACATCAAAGAGTTTTATTGCAATTTTATATTGGATTTTACATAGCAAACAAAAAATAGCCAAGTGCACAAAAGGATTAATAATTATATTAAATCACTTGAATAGTTTTATTTTGGTTTAGTATAGATTTGTTTTGTCAAAGCATTCATTATTATAACATGTTTTTAATAATACACAACTATCTAGATATTTATACTATCAAAGTAATTTAGATTTTAATTTATTTAGCGGTGATTTACTTAATTAAAACTACATATAAATTATATGATATAACATACGTAAACGTGCTTGATACAAACTTATCAAAACAAACCTAGATTCTTATACATCATCTAATTAAAAGCGGTGTTGAGGATACTTACTGCTAAGATAAACATAAATCTCAAATACCCTGAACATA
>CAJPVJ010000610.1:0-22303 GCA_905397405.1 Oppiella nova
GATTTTAAGAATCCTGTGTTTGTTAATGAAGTATTGCATGAAATTGATTGCATTGAAACAGATTAGAGAAAGACAAGTCTACTTTGGCGTCAGAAGTGTCTGATCTCCAAGGGATTGTAGATCACGCCACCAAAAATCAGGTATCCCTACCCCTGGTCATCACTGTTGTCGTGTTTGTTTGTCTTTTGTTTGATTTTATTTTAATGCATTCTTTAATTTAGTTTAAATTTGGTTTGAATTTTATTTAAGTCTAATTTGGTTTGAATTTTAAGTTATGTTTCATTGTGTTGGAGAAATGCATGCATTGAATGATCTTAATATTGAAAAGTATTGGTGAACACAAAGTTAACATAAAATATGATTTGATGCGATGAATGAAACTCAAGGCAAACACAGAGAAGCAGAACAAGCAGTTGGAGATGCAGTTGGGAGAAGTGACGGGAAAGTTGGATGAGACGAACCGCACTTTGGGTGACTTCGACGCCGCCAAGAAGAAGTTGGCCGTTGAGAACTCAGAGCTCCAGAGACAGCTCGAGGACGCAGAGTCACAGGTCGCACAGTTGTCCAAATTGAAGACTTCCCTCCAGACACAGCTCGATGAAGCGAAACGAACCGCCGATGAAGAGAGCAGAGTATGTATTGCTTCCGATTCGCTAACACTTCAAGTGTTTGTCACGTAATTTACGGAACCATTGAATTTGTCATTAATTAGGAAAGGGCTTCAATTTTGGGTAAATTCCGAAACCTTGAGCACGATTTGGACGGCGCTCGGGAATCACTCGACGAAGAGATTGAGGCTAAGGCTGATCTCCAGAGACAACTGAGTAAAGCAAACGCTGAGATCCAACAGTGGAGGACAAAGTTCGAGAGCGAAGGGTTGGCCAGACTTGAAGAGCTCGAGGAGGCGAAGAAGAAATTGGGCGTAAAATTACAAGAGGCTGACGAACACATCGAACAGCTCAACGCCAAAGTGTCCGGACTCGAGAAGACCAAACAGCGATTGGCCGGAGAGCTCGAGGACATGGCTATTGAGGTCGAGCGCGCCAACGCTTTGGCCGCCACTCTCGAGAAGAAACAGAAGTCATTCGATAAGATCGTCGCCGAATGGAAGCAAAAGGTGGACGACTTGGCCGCTGAACTCGACGCCTCTCAGAAGGAGTGCCGAAACTACTCGACCGAACTCTTCAAACTTAGAGCCGCTTATGAGGAAAGTCAGGAACAGTACGACGCCGTCAAGAGAGAGAACAAGAACTTGCAGGACGAGATCAAAGACCTCTTGGATCAGCTCGGAGAAGGCGGACGATCTGTGCACGAGTTGGAGAAGTCGAGGAAGCGATTGGAAATGGAGAAGGAAGAGCTTCAGGCGGCGCTCGAGGAGGCGGAGGCCGCTCTGGAACAGGAGGAGAACAAAGTGTTGAGAGCGCAGCTGGAGTTGTCTCAAGTGAGACAAGAGATCGACCGACGACTCCAAGAGAAGGACGAGGAGTTCGAGAACACCCGAAAGAACCATCAAAGAGCTCTCGACTCAATGCAGGCCAGTCTGGAGGCTGAGGCCCGCGGAAAGGCTGAGGCGCTCAGAATGAAGAAGAAACTCGAGAGTGATATCAATGAGTTGGAGATCGCTTTGGATCACGCGAACAAAGCCAACGCTGAGGCCCAGAAGAACATCAAGAAATATCAACAGACACTCAAAGAACTGCAAACCGCTTACGAAGAGGAACAGCGGGCCAGAGATGAGGCGCGCGAACAGTACGCTATGGCTGAGAGGAGATGTAATGCACTTCACGGGGAGCTCGAGGAGACCCGACAGCTGCTCGAACAGGTATTACACGTGCTTTCGCTTGTCATATGAAATACTAATGAATGATTGTTTTGTACGGAAAGGCTGACAGAGCGCGCAGGAGTGCGGAGTCAGAGCTCGCGGAACTGCACGACAACAACAACGAACTCTCGGCGCAGAACTCGTCGCTTACGGTGGCGAAGAGGAAGTTGGAGGGAGAGATGCAGGCCTTGCAGGCGGACTTGGATGAGATGCTGAATGAGGCGAAACAGTCGGAAGAGAAGGCCAAGAAGGCGATGGTAGACGCGGCCCGACTCGCCGACGAGTTGCGCGCAGAGCAGGAACACGCACAGCAACAGGAGAAGCTGAGGAAGGCTATGGAGCAACAGATCAAAGAACTCCAGGTGCGACTCGACGAGGCAGAGGCGGCGGCCCTTAAAGGCGGCAAAAAGATCATTCAGAAACTGGAACAGAAAGTGCGAGAATTGGAGCAGGAATTGGATTCCGAACAAAGACGACACGGAGACGCGTCCAAGAATTTGCGAAAAGCCGAGCGAAGAATCAAAGAATTGCAATTCCAGGCCGACGAGGACCGCAAGAATCACGAGCGCATCCAAGACTTGGTCGACAAATTGCAGCAAAAGATTAAGACATATAAGCGACAGATCGAAGAGGCGGAAGAGATCGCGGCTTTGAATTTGGCTAAGTTTAGGAAAGTTCAGCAGGAGTTGGAGGACGCCGAGGAAAGGGCTGACATGTCCGAGAATGCATTGGCCAAACTCAGGGCCAGGAACCGCAGCTCGGCCTCCACCACACGTGCCATGAGTCCCGGCGTATGTCATACCAGTGCTTATGTTCACTAACTTTCATAACTAATGCCTGTTTTGTATTGTTTTTCATTGACAGCCAATTCCGAAGCCAAGACCAAAGTCCAAAGTTGTTGACGAGGAATAAGTCCATCGATTTTAAAGATTATAATCAATTAAAATCTAATTTAATTTGAAAATCCCTTAAATTTCTTTATAAACTGTTCTCTATTTTTCTTTTTCTCAATTTATGTCTACATTAATGTCAATCACTTAACAGATCGTGATTTTAGAGCAAATAAATGGATTAAACAAAATTAACTAATGTTTTCAGTCAATTCAATTGTAGTTTAATCGGTTTGTCATTGATTTCTTCCTTTCAGTTCAAAATTAGGTTTAATTGTGAATTACTTTACAAAACTAAACATTGCATTATTAATGCTATTATTCCTATAAATTGTTTGTATGTTCATGAAAATTATAGCACAATATTCTGGAGCTCTTTCTCTGCAGAATATACTTTCAATTCAATGAATTTGTATTAAAACAAGGATTACAATAATTATATTTGTACTGTCTCAATGTTCAAGTTTTAAAACTATTACCATAAGAAATATCCTACAATTACCGCCATTGTATCAAACTAAATTCACTCTTAATGTCCAAATATCATAATAAGTTATTATCAATGATAAGAAATTAAAGAGTTTAACCGAAAGTTGTAGGAGTGTCATTTACTCGTTAACTGATACAGTAAAATAGGTACCAAAAAGCCATTAGAGTTAATACACGATGGGATTCCATAGGAGACAAAAACACTTGCATTAATCAATGGATAAAATAAACTAATCTTAACTTTAAATTAGACATAAATTCTTTAAAAAACGATATAAAAAATCTGAAATATAATAGTGATTCGATTGAGATAATAGTTTGCGAGTAAATATAATTGATATCTTATGCTAAAACGAGTCCCAATTTAGTCAAATGATTTCGACATAGTATTGTCAGCTCAGACATGTCGTCCACCACTTCTTCCAACACGTAATTCACAAATTTTGACCTAAAATTATGTCAAAATATTAATTAATATAAAAACTAAAATGTTAATTACTTATACAATAGTATGTTTGAGTGTGAATCTTATAGACATTTTAGCATTTGATATTTAATATCCTATTTTACAAATTATAAGGCAAATCAAATTTTAATGGAAAAACTTTTGCAATTTATTATTTCATTATTCTGTATTCTTATATGAACTGGATACACTGTATTCAATACAGTATTCATAGAAATTTTAAGTAAATTTATTGATTGTTTTGTGAAAGTTTTATTAACTTGATCACTTTTTAACAGGAGTCTAATACTGTAAAATAATCTACTGTAATCTATTCATACTTTTGACATCTAATATTTATTTGAAATAATAACAGATGCTTACTGTAAATACAAATAAATGAGAATTGAATTGGCGATTAGTGTAATCATTTCATAATAACCTAGCTCAAATGAAATAGACAATTCACAATATCAGAAGTTAGAGTGAAATGCGAATATTGAATGATTCGTGTGTGAAAATATGGTAATATCTGAACGACCCCTCACTGTGTCTGTCAGCCTATTGCATGCAGTGGTGTAGTGTTGGGGCAAAGGATTGGCTGTTGGGCTCACTCTCGCCCTCTCTGTCACAGCAATGGCTGTAAAGGTATAGCGTTTTGGAGACAATCTGGTGGTGAGAGCGAGCACTCCATTGCTATACATAGAGTGCCACCAATTGATGCCCTCTGGATGACGACCACCACAATCACCACATCACTGGTAAGACTATTCCATACCATTTACTCGTGAGTGAGTGTCAAATCATGTGAACACACGAATGCATGTGTGGTTTGTATGGTGGGAGGGGTGGGGTGTGTGGGGGTTGGGAGGCGAGGGTGCAGTGGCTGTGTGTGAGTGCGAGTGTGTGAGTGTGCTATGAGTGCACTCTTAAGTGTAAGTTTGCATTCAAAGTGTTGTCGAGTGAGTGAGTGGTGTCTCTGTTGCCGAGTTGTGCCGTATATGACATACATTAGCGCCGTTGCGGTCGTCGACAGTATTACCACCAAAACAAGGCTTAATTCAATTGAATTCAATTGAATTGCATTGAAATCATTGAAATTAGCCGTAAATCGCATGAAACAGAGAGTTTTTGCCATTTTCTGGGCCTTTGTTTTCACAATACATTTCTGCACACAATATAACTGTCAATAAAATGGCGGATAATGTAGAAGACATGGGCGAAGGGTTTAGCTCGAGATCTGACAGTTGATTGACATTCACATCACTAATGAAGACATGATTTGCAGACAATTAACTCAAACGAGTGACTCATTGCAGAAATAATGGCGGAAAACCCATCCTCGGAGACCATCTCCGACATCCAAAACTATTTGCAATCGTTTAACAAAGAGATCGGCGAAAGCGGTGACAATGAGTCGGCTTTCTATGCGATCGACACCCAGAAGTTGGCTCAGGGTATAGATGACGGCACCCTTCAGATGCTGGCCGAACAGGCGGCCACCGGACACACGGCCTCCACTTCGGGCGCTCCCGACGCCGGCTATCAGACGGTGGCCATCGTTCCCGACGGAGACAGCGGTGGATACGTCCTAATAGTACAACAGCCGCAGACCTCCGACGCCAACGACACTCCCGTTACCACTCAGACCACTACCAGCGCTAAGAGCGCCGGCAGTGCCGCCAAAAGTACGCCCAAAAGTGCGAAACAAATGACACGAATCAAGAGAATAAAACAGGAGAAGAAGGACGCGTCGGACCGACCCAACGATATCTCTGTCTATGACTTCGATGACATCAATCTTCCCAATGTGGCCGAAGACGAGACCATCAATGAGTTGGACAACACGGAGGCGCTGCTCAACGATGAAGAGATGGATGAGGCCGATGTAGACGTGAAGCCCAACATCACTCCTAAGACACCGAAGCGCCAGAAGAAGGCCGCGACCGGCACCGTGTCGGCCAAGAAGGCCAAGACTGCCACTCCAGCCACGCCTTCCAACCCTAACCAACATATGTGTAATTATTGCAATTATACGAGTAATAAGAGATATCTGTTGTCCCGACACATGAAGTCTCACAGCGAAGAGCGACCCCATAAGTGTGGCATTTGTGAGCGTGGATTCAAGGTTTGCATCCTTTCCTCCCTGTCCTCCTCCTCTGTGCCCTTTTGTAATGCGCTCATCATATTTGACAGACGATAGCATCGCTCCAGAACCACGTGAACACTCACACCGGTGTCCGACCGCACGGATGTAAATACTGTGACGCGGCGTTCACCACATCGGGAGAGCTCGTCCGACACGTCCGCTACCGACACACCCACGAGAAGCCGCACAGATGTACGGAATGCGACTACGCGTCCGTCGAGTTGTCCAAATTGAAGAGACATATGCGGTGCCACACGGGAGAGCGGCCCTACCAGTGCCCGCACTGCACTTATGCCAGTCCTGACACTTACAAATTGAAACGACATCTCAGAATACATACGGGTTTGTCATTCATAAGAGTTGTCATAATAATGACATGTAGGCGCCAATAGACGTGTCTTTTAATACGGGTTTGTGTTGAATGACAGGTGAGAAGCCATACGAATGCGATGTATGTCACGCCCGCTTCACACAAAGCAACTCACTTAAGGCACACCGACTGATCCACAGCGGCAACAAACCCATCTTCAAAGTATGTCTATATTTGTATGCTTTTTGTTGATTTCATTTATAAGACGATTGCTGTGTCTTCAGTGCGAACTCTGTCCGACCACTTGTGGCCGTAAGACTGATCTCCGAATTCATGTCCAAAAGCTGCACACAAGCGATAAACTGTTGTCATGTAAGAGGTGTGACCAAAGTTTTCCCGATCGCTACCACTTTAAGATGCACCTGAAGACCCACGAGGGAGAGAAGTGCTTTAAATGTGATTTATGTAATTACGCCTCTGTTTCGGCCCGACATCTCGAGTCACATATGTTGATACACACCGACCAGAAACCGGTGAGACATTGATTAGCATTTTTGTCATTTGCGGACTGAGTTTCTAATTGATTTGTGTGGCAATGCATTAGTTTAACTGCGATCTGTGCGACCAATCTTTCCGACAAAAGCAACTGCTGAAGAGACACAAGAATCTCTACCATAACCCCAATTACGTGGCCCCACAGCCCAAGGAGAAGACCCACGAGTGCTCGCAATGCAGCAAAGCGTTCAGACATAAGGGTAATCTTATGAGACATCTGGCCATTCATGATCCCGACGCCTACAAAGACCAGAACATTAACTTCAGTCGACTCAATGACTCGAATCAACTGATCGATGACGACGAAGAAGAGGAAGAGGACGACTCGCAACTCATTGTTCCCAATGAGAGCGATGAGGAACAGACGCTGTCCTTCACATTAGATCCGCAGACGCAACAAATACTCCAAAATACAAATGGAGAACAAGTAGTTGTCTTCGAAGTGGTTCAGCTCAACAACAGTAACAATGATAACGATAGCACAACACTTCAGGACAACCAGTTGGTCACCGAACACATGAATGTATTACAAGCTTCTGGATCTAAAGGCAAAGGAAAGGCTCGCTATTCGTTTGCCCGACAAAACGGCGCCAATAATCCTAATGGTTTGCATTCATATGATTGCCCTCTCTTTAGATTTGTGTTAATTTCTTGATTTCCTATTTGTAGACAATTTTATTATTCAATTGTCTGCTGAAGACGAAGAGGCGGCCAATACTATACAAGAGGACAGTATAATCGATGACCCTGATTATATGCCTAAACCTAATGTCAGACTCGCATCCACTCCAAGCACTTCCAATTCTTCTGCACTCATATCACAGACAACTTCTATTCCTCCGCCGCCACTCATGACTGACGATACGAAGCAATTGAGGGATCAGTTGCAGAAACAGAAGGATTTGGCCAATTGTTTCGGCTTTAAGGTCTGTTGGCATTTGCTTTCGCGTCTATTTCATTGAAAATATCATTCAATTGTATGACTCGTTTAGGATGACGATGAGGAAGACGACGCCATTCTGTCGATGCCTGCAGTTCACGGCCAGTGAGGCCTATATTCTTATCAATGATTCGTTAATCTCTGCATTTGTTCTGAAAATCAATTATTTTACTATCAATTGATGTTTAATCGATGAAATGACTTAATTGTAAAGAATTGAAGAAACGATGAGTGAATTGACACCATATTTGGGCCATTAATCAGAAGTTGCACTCATATTCTCTAAGGACACCACTATTGATGTGTTTCTTATATTTAGAAACAAAATTTTAATAAACAACAAATTCTGTTCCCATTTGAGATATAAGTAAAATTATATATACACATTATATATAAATATAAATTTTTTAGTTCTAATTTTTGTAATTTAAATTAAATTTCCAATAATTATCTGAATTGTCTGCTACTGTGTTGACATTGATATCAAATAATTTGTTATGACTTATTTTAAAGTAATTATATAACTTATAAAAGCATTTTTGTTTTAGAACTTGTAATTTATTCCATCATTTGTCATAAATATTCAAACAATTATTGTTTTCCACAAACCTTTTAAATAACTGAGAGTTTATGAATGAGTTTTGAAAGTTTAGTTTAGACACCATATTTGACTAAATCATGAAATGATTGGTTCAACAAGTATTTCAGATATAATTAAATATAAATTATTCCTATAATTGCTTTACATATAAATAATTATAATAACTAATTAATGTAAAAATAAAAATTATAATAAAAATTTCATTTCAATAAAGCGTTTAGTTTTAAACACGTCTTACAAAGTACCGGTATTTACAGTTATTTATTGTACATTACTGCATATCGTACTACAGATCACATAGATTTACATTTTAAATTAATTTAAAAGGAACTTAAACAATTCAAATTTAAACGTTCATTTTCCTTGTTACCTTGTCCATAAATACCTACTATATCTTTAATTTAATAAATATACCGATAACTGTATAACCAATTTATGGTGTAAAATATGGTCTTAAAACTAATGACTTTTCATCTTGATAATCGCTGCCAATAATAAATAGTTATCTCGGATAATATTGTTGCTATTCAATGATTATTATGTTTTTAATGATAAGTTATTATAAACAACTTTTATAAATCGATTCGTAATTATATTACTGTAAAAGTATAGATGATTGACAAACTTGTGGCCACTTATGATATAACACAATCGTTGCATAAGAGGCCAAAAGTTGAGCTATTGTTGTGAATGAGCCAAATGTGGACAAACGTGATTGCAATCCACTGACAGTCAGTAACTTTAGTAAGTTTTTTGAAAGTTTTCTTAACTCTTAAGGCAATCTCAACACATGTTTAGACCAATGGCTTATCACAGCATAACCTGAACGACAAGTTTTCTGTAGTTTTTAGGTTTTTATAACTTGTTTTTTAAACGATGTGTTCATTTAGTAAAGTATATTAAACCGATAAAAGTCACACAAATTTGATTAGTTTTTGAGTTTTGATTACTATTTTTGTGATGACATTGGTGTTGAAGTGTTGGCAAAATAGTTAACTCATTTGTGTACCTCATTTCATATCATATAATATTGAGGTAAACAAGTGATCGGAGTTGTGTTTAATAGTGATTGTATGCAAATTATGAGCCAATTATGACAATCATAACCAAACAACACAGCAATAAAAGCGGGGAATTAGTGATACAAGTGAGACAACGGTTTCTGGAGGACTACACCAATAACCCTGGTCTGTTTGTTTGTCATAACCCTAACACACAATCTGTTTGACGTTTGATTCAGACCATTGCTATTTTTATCTCTGTTTATATTTTAGTCATATAACCGACTTATTTTTAAGTCTTATAAAGTGCTCGAAGTTTTAACTTATTTTTACTTATATTACTCATTCACACAAATATATTCTCAAATTTTATTATTAAATATTCAATTTTGCATTTAATGATTTACTTTTTTAAACATCTCAATAGTTGGCAATACACTCTCAAAATATTTCTAAAACACTAATTAAATATTTTATAAGGAAATTTGATTTATCTTATTACAAAATATTTTATTTATTTAAAATATACCATATATAATTAACAACTTATATAGTATTATATATTTTGGGAATTTTCTATAGATTAATAATATTAAACTTTAGTGCTAATTCCCTTTGAATACATTTGCAAACTATTAGACAAATTAAACAATTTTGGGAACTTTTGAAATAAATTTTGACAAGAGTTGGGAAAACTGTGCATTCATTCATTCATTCATTTATAATTCTGTAGTAATTTTATTTTTCACGAAATAAAATATTTGTTTAGATTTTTATTTATTCTATGAAGTAATTACAGAATTATATTTTTAATCTACATTTTTAGCCTTCAATACACTATTCGTGTAGAAAACTTGCAAAATATAAAAACATTTTTAGATGAAAAATTAACTAAATCTGAATCATAAACTGAATGTCCAACAGATGTGTACAATGAGGAGGACGTGGAGCGGATCCGTACGAACGACTGGTACGTCAAGAGATTCCTTTTGGCCCGAAGAAGGAATGTGGACGAGGCCTATGAGATGCTGAGGAATACGATTAGATGGCGACAAGAGTTTGGGTTACCGACGATGATTGACACCGACTTCCCGACCGAGTTCTACAAAGTGGGCGGACTTTTCCAATACGAAAGGGATTTGAGTGGAAATGTTGTCATATATTTGCGGATACGAATGCACCGCAAGATTGCCGAGATGTCTGATCCGATTAAGAGGTTTCTGATGCATATCGTTGATAAAACTGATCGTCAGGTGGATGGCAACGGAATGGTTATTGTATTTGACTGTTCGGGTGCCGGCTATTCAAACATGGATTTAGATTTCCTGACTTTCCTCATAACCGCCGGTAACTCCTATTTCCCGGTCGGACTCAAGTATATTCTTGTTTACGAACTCTCGTGGCTTTTAAATGCCTTTCGAAGAATAGCGATGTCTTTAATACCGCAAACATTTTTACCGCTAATAAAGTTTGCCGACAAAAGTGATATCACAAACTATATATCACTCGACAATTTACCCGATTTTATGGGCGGGACGTGTAAACGGAACTACAGGTATATACCGAAAGGATGTCCAACTGTGGCAGATATAGCCGCTAAGAACGGATACACTCAGGAAGACATCGATCGCATTCTCCCAATCTTTGAACCACTTCTAGCGGAAGCGGACAAAGCCATCGCTGATAACAACTATTTGGATACAATTGATAATAACGAAGAGATTACTATCGGAAGCATTGAAATGAATGAGAAAATTGAATCTAACGGTACAATCAGTGAAAACTTAGTTCCTATTAATAAAACAAACTCAAAGCCAAATATATTGGGATTATTTCCCAACGATTTAATGCATTTCATATACGAAAGTCATTCCCAAACATATGAGACGAATATTCTGCTCCAGAATTTGTGCGAAACTCCGATTGCATACAAAATCCAATCAAATAATCCAAACAATTATAACGTTTCTCCGCGTTTGGGAATAATCATGTTCGGAGCCAGTCTTCGGTGTAATATTCAACTCATTTCCGGCAGAAGACATCATCCAAAAGACAAGTTTCTGATTATCGCTCTTCCCATAAATGATCACAAACTGAATGTCAATCAATTCGCCAGACTTTGGAAAGACAATAAGGAGAGTATTATATCATATAAATTATTAACAAACATGAATGAGAAAAACAATCATTTAGGCAATGATGGGGTGGAAGGGGAACAGGATTTGAGAGCAGAGATGGTTTGCTTGCGAGAGAGATGTAAGCAATTGGAAAAACGCCAAACAAGACTGTGTCTCCTCCTCTGTGTTATATTGTTAGCGATATGTCTGGTATCAGGTTTGGTCTTATATAGCCATTCTTACAGCGAATTCTTGAGTCTTCATTTGCAAACTATACGTAAGTGTGCGCCCGAAGTGTTCACTGGGAGTCACACTAACATCAAGTCTTAAACATTACTTTATTTGTTTAGACAATAATTACTTTGTTTATATAAATTTATATTAGTTATTTGCATATATTTTTATAATTTGAGAATATTTTTGGTTTTGTTTTATTGTGTAAAAACAATTTGATTGCAATAATTAGAAGATTTTAAGTCACAATTCAAGAGCCCAAAGAACACCAAATTTTTTTGTGTCGACCATCAGAACACAAACTATTTTTAAGCAATTGAGTCCACATCTGTATAACTGTATTATAACTGTAATGTGTTAAATGCTTGTCTCAAAACTACAGGAAATTGTTTAGACTCTTATAGTGATAGACATCTGATATGACTTAAGAATATCTATTACTTTTGGAATATGTTTTAAAACTGTTAAGAATTTGATGTAAAAATTAAACTTTAATCTTAAATCATTTTTCATTATATTCTGGTCTAAAGTTAAAATCAATATAATGTTGAAATTGTTTTAAAAGTTTACCCAAATATTTTTGAATCCAACATATTGTAATTAAAATAAACTGTTTTTTAATTTTGATAATTGAATGGAAGAAATGGATGAAAATAAAATGAATATTAAATTGAATAAATAAATTTACTTTACTATATTGAAACAAACTATAGAAATGGGAGTAAATGTGGAAATATAGCTCAGAAGAGATGGTCTTTTAAAGTAACTCCAAATGAATATCATTTGTCGACTGTTATACTTCATTCAAGGTTAGTTAGGGAGGTTTGAAACGTAAATCTATTTATATCCGGAGAAGTGATCCAAAGTTAGTCATCTCTCTTGAAGTCTTCAATTACTAGTGGAACAGTTACGCAACAGTTAGGGACTCCTTATTAAGCAATGAAAACATTTGAAAAGTTTGTTGGCTTTCAAGTGAGAGAAATAAAGTGCAATACTCGGTCTCTAATTAGGAAATATTGGTTTTAATTCATATAATCGCTGTTATCATACAGGTATAGGTGAATACAAAACAATAGCAGCAATTATACAATCAAAGAGACAGATCAGTTGAATGCAAGAGACAGGTCTTTTCGTTTAGATATAATAATAATTTTAAAGTTTTTACTGTCAAAACATAAATGCAATTTCAATGGTGTTACAATTGGTGTTACATTTAATTATATCATTTGATGGCAATAATAATATTGATATAATAGTATTTAAAATGATATATATTTTTATAATTATTTTGTTTGAGTTTGTCATTAAATATCTTAAAAGCATTTGCGGTGAACAATAGCAGGTCCGGCCTCGTCGTACTCCTGCTTCGAGATCCACATCTGTTGGAAAGTGGACAGAGAGGCGAGGATTGAACCTCCGATCCAAACCGAGTATTTCCTTTCGGGCGGTGCAATGATCTTGATCTTGATGGTGGCCGGGGCTAAGGCAGTGATCTCCTTCTGCATACGATCGGCAATACCCGGGTACATAGTGGTGCCTCCAGACATGACAGTGTTAGCGAACAGGTCCTTACGGATATCGATGTCGCACTTCATGATCGAGTTGTATGTCGTCTCATGGATACCACAGGCCTCCATACCCAAGAACGAGGGCTGGAACAGGGCTTCCGGAGCGCGGAAACGCTCGCCTCCAATGGTGATCACCTGTCCGTCGGGCAGTTCGTAGGACTTCTCAAGACTGGAAGAGGTGGCGGCGGTCGCCATTTCGTTCTCGAAGTCGAGGGCCACGTAACAGAGCTTCTCCTTAATGTCGCGAACGATCTCCCGCTCAGCGGTTGTCACGAAAGAGTAACCTCTTTCGGTGAGGATCTTCATCAGGTAGTCAGTCAAGTCCCGACCGGCCATATCCAGACGCAGGATGGCGTGCGGCAGAGCATAACCCTCGTAGATGGGGACGGTATGTGACACACCATCTCCGGAGTCCAATACGATACCAGTGGTACGACCGGAAGCGTAGAGGGAGAGTACGGCTTGGATGGCGACATAGACGGCGGGGCTGTTGAAGGTCTCGAACATGATTTGAGTCATCTTTTCTCTGTTGGCTTTGGGGTTGAGGGGGGCCTCAGTCAGGAGGACAGGGCTCTCTTCGGGTGCGATACGGAGTTCGTTGTAGAAGGTGTGGTGCCATATCTTCTCCATGTCATCCCAGTTGGTAACGATTCCGTGTTCTATCGGGTACTTAAGGGTAAGGATACCTCTCTTGCTCTGGGCCTCGTCTCCAACGTACGAATCCTTGTTACCCATACCAACCATCACTCCCTGATGTCTGGGTCGGCCCACAATCGATGGGAACACAGCTCGGGGAGCGTCGTCTCCGGCGAAGCCGGCTTTGCACATACCGGAGCCGTTGTCCACTACAAGTGCGGTCACCTCGTCGTCACACATATTGATTGCTTTGGTTTTGCTAACTGTCGAGAAGTTATGGTATGAAAAGGTCTAACACTGTCTCTTCCAAAGACACCGAACACTGCGAGCGATAGAACACAACTGACTTCAACTGACACGAGAGCAACCGATTTTGGTCTCTCCATACATACTCCACAACACTCTAATACTCCCGATTGTCTGCGCCGGAGTCGCCCAACCACTCGCACATTACTATTACCAAAAATGTCAATGAAAGCATTGGTAGTTTATTTAAGGATCAAAGGGTGTTCTCCGGATTCCTTCCAATAGACATACATTTAAAGCGATTGCTATTGGAATCGAGGAATGCGGAGCTTTCACTCAAACTTATGCCTCTATTTGTCCATCGCTTGCATCCATTAAAAGGTCATTATCTCTATCTTATAAGGCATTCATATTTTCATTATTTTATTCATCGGTCCTAACATTGCTATCCGTTAGACATTCGCCTCTCTGTTTGTAACCATTTGTGGGTTTGTATGACATTCTTGTCTCAACTAACCCTCAAAAACAGTCATCAATTAATACTCGAAAAAAGTTTTAAATAACTTATTAGTGCTTTTGTGAAATGCATTTTTGTTTCCATTGATTCTTGTTTTTCAGATAATTATAATAAAGTTTAATACAGAAAATAACACATAAAATAGGAAATCTAGAAACAAATAAAATGCCAAGAATTGGACCAAATATTAGTTGCATATAAAGAATGCCTGAAAACAAGACGAGAGCCATAAGAACCTAATTAAGAAGAGCTAAGAAGAGCTGAATTCTTGGAGCGCCTGACGTATGAGTGCTTTGCTCTGAGTTTCCTTTTAGTGATGACTACAGCTTATGAGTAGTCGACGAAAATTCATTCATTCTATTCGTGTGTAAGCTATGGATCGCATCCCTCTCTCTATACTCTATAAGCATCGCATCACAGCCTCAGACACAGGGCTCACATCACACCCCATCCCATGCCTTAAATGGGTCTCAAAGTGAATATAGAACTCTCATTGAAAATGTTTACTAAACCAGTGCTCAACAAACAATTAGTTCTTCTCTGTTGGGCTCGTCTTCTTAGGCAAAGACGAGTCACTTCTCTCAAAATGGATTCAATTTATTTCACCAAATATTGAGTTCGCCTTTAATGTTAACATTGCCTCAATTTGGCTGACAATATGCCAACTCTATTATCATTCATATTCACCCATATATTCATCAATTAATACATATTCCTATTAAAAGTTCGTTAACTTCTCTCGCATATCAACTCATTAATCGACAATTATTAACAAATAAATACTTTTCTCATTGTATTTGTTCTTTTAATGATTAAAAAGTGTTTTAATCATGCAGTACTGTCAATTAGTTTACAAATATAAAATCAAGAAAATCAATAATTTTCATTTAAATAATTAATATAAAAATTATTCAAACAATTCATGAAAAGTTGTTGGAGGGATGGGATGGTGTGGTCTACCACTCGGGAACACCGAAGCGTTTAATGACCTTTTGCTGATCGGATAACTCTATTTTAATCTTTTTCCGCATATAAAATATGGGACAATCACAGCTATATTGTAGACAAACATAAACATAATTTAGTAATCAATAGTATTGTATGAATGGGAGTGCAGTGCATACCTCGTGCAGATCACTTCCTCCATCAGACTTCCCTGACATCTCTGACACTGTGTCCACAACTTATTGAACTTAACCTCCATTTCATTGAGCTTTTGTATCTCTACCTGATAGAGTTGGTCCTCAAAGTCGACACAGTAGTCACAAGTGGCTAAATCTGATTGTATGTCAACAATATTACAATCCATTCGTCAATAACAGTTCGCATGACTTACTGTCGTCTTTGAGCGGAGTCTTGCATTTAATACAAGTCTCGCGTTTACTAGTAAACTTGGCGAGAGCGCCCACCTTTGACGTGACCACTGTCTTAGTGCGGGTGTGATCTCCTCCTAAAAGCATTCAAATGTATATCAAATTCAATTCATTCCTTAACTTCTATCCAAAACTCACTTAAAAGAACGGATTCAGTCTTCTCTTTAAAGATGGGCTCAAATATTCTCATCAAAGGTTTAGACAATTGATTCTCGAGATAGTATTGGGTGTCGATTGGAATGCTATTCTCCAACACATACAACGGGTCCTCAGATTTCTGGTAAGCGGGCGTCCCTTTGGCGGCAGCGATGATCACAAACGGAACTCTGTCGCCGAGTTTAGGGGCGGACCCGGCGTCCCGTTTGGCCATTCGGTTGGCCAGTTCCACGTGCGCCTGTTTGGCCGCATACTCGCCATCACTTTTGGTCAACTCTTTAGTGATAATTAGGTTCGAAATATCGACGCGATTGCAGAGTAAGTCAGAAATGGTTTGTTTGGCAAAATCGACGGCACCGTTAGGGTTGCGGTCAATTAGAATCTTCTGAAGACATTTGTTAATCATATTCGCCACGAGTGGACAGTTGTCTCTGCGAACGGTCTCAATGCCCTTGCAGTCCATTTTGTCGTGTTTTTCGGGTCGAGTCCAGTAGAGGCCGGCGTATCGTTTCTTATTAATGAGCAGATAAGGGAAGTACACCTTTTCGAACTCCAGTTTTATGGGATTTATAAACTTCTTTGTGATCTCAATGGCCGCCTGTTGACCCAATTTCATGGCTTCGGCCACTGTTTCCACACCGAAGTTAACCATAACTGAATCCGTGTCTCCGTATATCACTTGAGCGTCTTTGGGGTAGCCGTTGGCCACTGTATACAAGTCTTCGACACACGTTTTGGTCATATCGATCATCATTCGGCCGAATGCGGTCACACTCTGCGAAATGTCAAGACAGGGAAGTTTGCCGACCTGTGCGCCAGTGAACCCGTACACAGAGTTGGCGCTGATTTTCAAAGCCAATTGTCTGCCGTCCAACACTTTGCGTTTCAACGGATCCGTCTCTTTCTTGAGATCTTCTTTAGCCTTCTTTCTGGCCATCAATAAGTCCTCTAAGATTTCAGGCAAAAGACCTTTCCTTAGATCGGATTTAACGAAATAACTTCCGGCAGGCGTTCGGATGTATTGGCTTTCATTCAATTCGTTAAGCTTTTTGGGGTTAAGAAGTGTTGTGTAGCAGAGGTTGTGAGCCATCATAATAGACGGGTATAGAGAGGCAAAGTCGAGGGTTGCGATCGGAACCCCGTAATAGCCTCTCACGGGTTCGATAACGAGAGCACCAGTGAAGTCGTCGCCCTGATCTGGCTTTAGGGACGGCATCAATAGGTCCTGTTCTAAGGCTTTGCGCAGTAACTGTGAGATGACTTTAATCTGTTGACCTCTGGTCAAGAGGTAGGACAGGGGAACGCCCGTCACTCTCGCCATTTCCATGTAATTAATAATACACATGAGTTTGTCAATGAGTTTCAGTGGAAGTAAGGCGTCTTTAAGACAGTAGACGGCCAGACGTTTGCGGGTTTGATCGGTTCCGTTCTGCAGGTCAGTAATGATGGAGTGGTGAACGTCCTCTTTCTGCTCCTGTAGGAAGTGATAACTCACGGCATTCAACGTATAAGACCTTAGCTTATAGTCGCGCAATAAGACCAACAGGAGGTCGAACTGAACCCTCCCCTCAATGTTAATCATTTTGTTCTCTCGTTTCCCCATTTGTTTGGACTGAAGGATCGCTTTTCGCACTTTTGTCTGACTTTTCTTGATTCGTCCCAAAAAGGCAAATGTATTACACTTTATATGTTTAGCCCTATCTATAAGATATCCCAAATCAAAGTTCTGTATGTTATAACCGGTGATCAAATCGGGATCACATTCGCGGACAAAGTCTGCCCACGCGTTCAGTAACTTCTTCTCGTCGTCGAAACACTTGACTTCGTGTCCGACAATTGGCGCGCAATCCTTGAGAGTAAAGATCACTTTAATGATCGGATCCTTCTCTCCCTGTCTTATCACGTAATTCGCGATTTGGATGACAGGATCCATCTCTGGCTCCGGGAAGACACCTTTCCTTCCGGCGCACTCGATGTCAAAGCTTAGTACACGAAAGGGCGCTATTTTAGACCACTGGCCTTCCGGTTGGTATGACTTGAATTTGTTGTAAGCGATGTCCACTTCGAGTTGACAGCGAGAGACCATTTCATCGGCGGGCCGTATGGTGTAGGCGCCGGCCGGCAGTTCAATCCAATTGCAACCGACGACATGCGTGTCCACCATAAACCGGATGTCGAAATCAATGTTACTCTCGTATGACTGAAGACCTTCCGAAGAGAAGGCGCTATTATTGGACAAAATACGAGCGGCCGGTGCGATGAGTCGCGGCAAACACATCGTTATCTTAATGAACGGTATTTTATCGTAACCGCGATATCCATAAATGGACTGCTTTTGGATCAACTCGACCGCCAGAACCGCGTTCTCAATGCCGTCATTGGATCGCATGTCTTGAATGACATATTTATTCAATTTCTCCATAAACTGCTGACAGCCGTCTTTCTTGAAACCAATGGGCGCCGGGATATAGAAATAGGGGGCGAAGCCATGGATGTGACACATAATGGATACCCCTTTCTCTGTCACCCCAAACATCCGCATAATGGGCGCCTCGCCGTCCACGGGTCCGGGCATTCCCTGTCTAACGGGTCCCACATATGAGTCAATGTCTATCTGCTGGAAGACAATGTCGTCGGTGTCCGCATTCACGTCATCCCTATTGGGACGACACCATCGAGTGTTGGTTGAAGTGGTTTCCGGCGCCGACACTACAACACAATTACCATTCAATTATACCCTTAAATACAAACACACATCACATACACATGTCATCCGCCGCATCCATGTCTTCGTCGAGCATCTCCTGCGACATGAAGTCCATGTCCTCATCCATTGTCTGGTCATCTAAGTCGTCGTCGTTGTCATCGTTTTGCCGAAACTTTTTCGGCGGCAACGCATCCGTCGGCTTTGAATTCGTGTTAAAAGTCTTGGTTTTGGTGAACGGCTTGGCGTTGCCTTTGTTCCCAAAACCAAAGCCCTTCTTCTTGTTATCCATTGAATGGTAACTAATCTTGAGATGAATGCGTGAATCAAATGAAGTGACAAACCATTGAACGAAACGCACAATACTTTTGGCGCTATTTTCACGACTAATGCAATGAAACCAATGCTGTCCTACACTTGAGTCCACACTTGAGTCACTTGTTGTTGAAATGGATTCAATGAAATATACTCTCAATTAGTCTTACATTTGAAACCAATTCATTGGCTTTTGGTTTATGAATGCATTCATCGGTTTATAACTAAATTAAAAGTTATCTCTAAATGAGTTTAACTGTAAATACAAAACGAAACGAAATTTATGAACCAATGCTTGAAAATTGTGAATTTTAATGTGTTAACTAATGCAGTTTTATGGGCCCTTTATATATAGAAATACTGAACATATACTAAAGTGTATGAATAGATAGAAAAGGTTCGGAATGAGTGTTTGACTGATTGGACTGAACATTGCTGGACAACGCGTTGTTTAGCCGACAAACCCATTGACCGCTCGAGCAGTGAATTGATTGTATCGTTGGACACAGACATCAGTGACACGGACAACACGATGGCGTACAAGGGGTCGCAGAAGATCCAGAAGGTGATGGTGCAGCCGATTAACCTGATCTTCAGGTACCTGCAGAACAGGGCCCGCATTCAGGTGTGGCTAACGGAGAACATAACGATGCGAATCGAGGGACATATCATTGGTTTCGATGAATACATGAATCTTGTGTTAGACGACGCGCACGAGCTCTACGTCAAGACACAGGTCCGCAAACCCATCGGGAGGATACTCCTGAAGGGCGAGAACATCACTCTTATTATGTCCACTCAGACACCATAACCACTGACACCATAAGCCACTGACCACTCATGCCATAACCGATGGTGTGTTTCATATGATATTAACACTTATTTGTCATTTATTTTGTCATTAGTTTTGCTATAATTTATTGTTTAATAAAACAACAGTTCATATAAATTGTATGTCTTTTTGCGAGTCATTGGTGTTTGTCCTAAACGGCCAGTAAGTCGATGTCAACGAATGATTTGCTGTTGCGGTCAGTATTGGCATCTAATAGACTGCTCGGCACCACATTCTGGCCGTTATCTCCACTGATGGACTCATTGCTCTTTAATGTCTTCAGCAAATCCGATGAGTATTTGTCTCGATTTGCTGTCACTTGATGTCTCACTCCTCCATATATCTGGTGATTGTCTGAACGACTCTCTGGTATCTTAAACGGAGTCCATTCCTCTACTTCTGAATCACTAGTGACTGAAGTGTCGGTGCTTTCATTGTCTTCACTCGAGTCCATAACATCAATGAATTCATTCACTTTGCCATCGATTAGAAGACGATTCCTTTTGTCACGTCCTCTGCTCTGGTGTTGTGCGGATGTGTTGAGTAAATTAAATCTCAAGACAACAAAAATAGTTGAAAACGAGAGGAATATGAGTGACAGAGAAAAGAAAGCGAAGGAAAGTGTGGACAACATTGACAGCAATGAAGAGTTTGTGTGCGAAGGCGAGCGGCAAATGAACGGCGAGTTTAGAGAAGAGATTTTGAATGTCTTAATGAATGCACTGAAGAGACGGACACTTTGAAAACGACTGTAAAGTATTGAACACTACTCTCAATAATGCTATGAATCTCGTGAATCAAGTAATCAGTGAAACAATGAATCAAATCTCGTGTCACTTGAAAGCTGTTTAATATAACTTTGAATTCAAAGTCAGTTAACAGTTATTCAAAATTCTAATCAATCTATAGGACAGTTATGGGACCTACACCTCCTGCTAGCAAAACCCCCTCTAAGGGCGGCGGCGGTCAGGATAAGACACAAAAGACTGATTCACTGAAGAAGACAGACAGCGCTTCGAAGACCGGAAGCAAACCGAACGACAAGGACAAAGACGCGAAGAAGACGGACAGCAGTCCAACAAAACCGGCCAAAAGTGGAGACCCGTCTCTGAAGAGCACTCCAAACATCTTCAAGTCGGGCACCAAAGAGAGCGACAAACTCAAGACATCGAGTGATGCGAACAAAGCGGGCACTGGAGTGACACTCAAAGACCCCACGGATAAGGTGTCCAAAAAGAAGAGCACATCCCACAGCACTTTCGATGCCTACTCTATAGCCAAAAGTGGCAAAGGAGTGAAACCCAACCCAACCGCCAAAGACCCCGGAAATATGACCCCAAATGCCAACAAATCAGACAGCAGTCCCTCGTCGAAGCCCTCCGACAAAGACAAAGGCAAAGAGAAAGACAAAGTCGAGGCCACCAAAGGAGACAAACCCAATATGACGCCCAACGTCCACAAGACGGGCAGTGGTTTTCGGACTGATTCTAAGGGCAAAGGATTGAGAACTGACTCGAAAGGCAAGGGCTCGAAGACTGACTCAAAGAAGGGTAGTTTGGATGACGACTCCAAAGGTCAACACAAACCTAATAAACCAGTGAAAGAGCCGCCCATAAAAGGCACTTCAAATGCGTGGAAGACTGGCACTGATTCCGAGGCCGACAAGTCCGCCGACAAACCCGACAACAAGTCCGCCGGTAAAGGGACTGAAGACAAGATGGAGAGCACTCCCAACGCAAACAAAGGTGACGGCGGTTCTGGCGCTGACTCTAAAGGCATGAAACCTATGAAGACCGTCAAAGAGCCGGGAGAGACAAAAGAGTCGGCGTTCAAAGGAGACAAAGCAGAGGGACCTTTCGGTGCTAACAAACCATCGGATGATAAGCCAAAGGGCAGTGACGACGCACTCAAGACAGACAGCGCTCCCGCTTCTGATAAACCCTCGGATAAGGCGAGTGAAGACAAACTGAAGATCACTCCCAACAAATGGGACGCCGATTCTCTTCCCATCAAAACAGACAGCTCTCCCGCTTCTGGCAAACCCTCGGATAAGGCGAGTGAAGACAAACTGAAGACCTCTCCCAACAAATGGGGCGCCGATTCTCATGCCATCAAACCCTTGAAAGAAGGCAAAGATGCCGAACATAAGACGCCTAATGTCTTCACAACAGACAGCGACGCGACGGCCAGTACTGCAAAAGACGCGGACAAACAGAAGGGCTCTGACGGCGACAACAAGACCAGCGGATCGCTGTCCGAAACTCCCAGTTTCTGGAGTACTGGCGCCAAGAAGACCGACACGAAGGCCGCCACCACTCAGACGACGACCGACGCGTCCACTCAAACGACTTCTGATGCCTCGACTCAAACGGAGAGACGAAAGACTCCTAACATATGGGGCGC